>PVJX010002892.1:0-118908 GCA_004027295.1 Dolichotis patagonum
CCCCTCCCCCTGTACCATGCTTTACACACCCCTCCCCCGTATCACACTTTGCACACCCCTCTCAAGCATCGCACTTTGCACTCATTCTCCCGCCAGCATCACACTTCACAGGCATTCCTGCCTCACACACCGAGTTTGCCCTCCCCAGTGCTGACTGAGGTAGAACCCAGGGTCATGCCAGGAAGTTTTACTGCCGAATCTGTTTTCATGCATGTTTCTTTCCCCCATGTTCCCTGTGCCTCCGTGGGTTCCAGTCTTAGCTCATCCCCCTCGTGTGTCTTGCCCCACTATGTCAACACATGCGTTTTACCCTCTGCAACCTCTGGGCCTGCACCACCAGAGGCCACATCTAATAAGCCTGGCGATCCTCAATTGAGGAGCATTGTTAGCATAGTGCCGTTGCCAGGCTGGAGTCCCACAGACCACCCTGGGGGGGGGGGGTCTTTGTCCTGTACGCTCTCTGTCCCAAGTCACCAGCTGTAGATGTGAACAAGGGATGGTCACTTGATGCAACTCATGCTGCTCTTGGTGATTTCCACAGAAGAGGGGCTAAAGGGTTGAGAGAGGGCAAAGTCATCTTTGTGACTTCCTTGGAAATAAAATTAGACAGTTCATTTCAAACAGTACAGCCTGTAGGAATTGCTGCACAGAAGGTTGCAAGGAGGATCATAGTTGTCCATGACATGCGTGTCCTCTCCCACTGGAGTCTGGGGAGCACTGCTGTCCCCAGCAGACATGATGACAGCCGAGCAGTTTCAGTTATGGGTAGTATATCCCAGCCAGCTGCACCCCTAGATGGGGAACACAGCCCCCCACTCTCCCCTGTGTGTATATATCCAGACCCCAGCATCGAGCCCACATAGCTCCTGTCACCCTGGCAGGGTGTCAGTTCTCAGGTGACATTAATCTCCATCCGAACCCTGTGTGACAGCCAGGCTCTGGCAGGGAAATAAATGGGAGAACATTTTCAGCTCTTAATGGTAAATTTTATTGAGCCCTACTTGGGCTGTTATTAAATTGTGACTATGACCCATATTACGTCTGATAGGAGGGATAAAGAAATCATGTACCTATGGGTGATTAGATTACATTCTTTGCTTTATGAACCTATAAGTCCCACGGAGAGAATTATCAATCACAGGCACCGTCAGTGCTGGGTCTTACACGTGGAACACTAAACTGCCTCAAAACGCAGAAAGGCAGAGATCGCTTCCAATGATCTGAGGTGATTCTATAGAAGTTCAGGCACCTATGAGGCATGACCAGCTGTGGTGACTTCAGTGGGAATACAAGAGTTGTTATTACTCCCGCTCTCGGCAGAGTGCTCGGGTGGCCACCGATCCGTCTCTGTCTCTGGCATGTCTGGACACACTGGCCGCTTGCTCTGTAGCTGGAAGCTCAGCTTCAGGGGCCAGACCTTGTGCTAAGAGGAAGAGAGGCAAGGCTTTCGCCACCAGCCTCACATGCGGTTTCTTCTTGTGGTGTCCCTCGCTCCACAGCATAGGTCACCACCTCTGTGGGGACATCTGCCACTATCAGACAAGACCCACAAGGAGTTTGCCTCTCAAGGCCATCCTGGTCCAGGGTAGTTGGTGATTCCGCTGTGGACAGTGCTTGGTGAGCACAGGTTCAGAGTGGGCTGCAGCATTCCTCAGTGGGATCAGGGAGTGGTGGTCCCGTCTGTGAGTGTGGCACAGGGCGTGTGTATGTGTGTGTGTGTGCACATGTGTGTGCAGGACAGCGTGGCATGCTGGGCTGACCTACCATACTGCAGGTCCCAAAGCAGGAGCCGTGGTGGTTTCGGGTTGGCACGGTTCTCTCAGTGGAGAACACCGCTCCGAGCTCTCCCAGGGAGCACCTGGACCGTGACCTGCACAGCCCCCAGCAGGTTACCCAGCACCTCGACCCTCAGGGTCTCCCTCTTGGGCTCACATGGATTTGGGGAGATCCTCATGTATGTAGGTAAATGTGGAACCCAGCACTCTACACAGGTTACGTGATCAGGGCCAAATCATTGCAAGAGGGCTTCTGATGTGAAAGCTGTTCTCAGCTGCACACACACATGCACACACGCACACACACAGGACATGTAAGAATGTAGCAGGTGTGGATGCTGAGAAGAAACACATGTTCAGGCAAGCAGCAGAATCACCTCTGTCGACCACAGCAAACTCATGAGCTGGAGTCTGCCTTCAGCTGTCCTGCTCCTTTCTCAAGGGAATTGGAGCTCCTCCCCCAGGCGCTGAGGACACGTGGCATGCCTGAGGGGAACACAGGAGCCCTGGCCCCAGCTACCCCAGGCTGGTGGGCATCCCTGCTGGGACTATCTTCTGCTCTGGTGACTCCTGCTCATTGTCAACTGGTGCCATCATCATCAGAACTTTAGCATTGATCCTCAACATGCGATGCAGCAGATGTAGGTAACCATAGCAATTAGGAGCAGCCATACTCTGGGGTGTCTATGGCCATATGCTGTCCTGGACATTCCACTTGGCACTTCCTGTTCACTGCAAGCCCCTTTTGCAGAAGAAAAAACTGAGGCACAGGTCCATAGTTAGCAAAGGACAGACTAGAGCTGAATCTTCTCCAAACTCCACAAGGGGCTACCTGGGTATTCTAGCATGTGAGTAGCAACAGGAAGAAGACAGAAGAACTCACCAGCCATCCGGACCCAGGGCTGACAGTGATGGGAGCAACAGAGGCCATCCTGCCCAAAGCAGACAGAAGGGATCCTCAGAGGAGCTTGTGCCTCATGGGAGTGGTGCCTCTAGAGCACTTGCTGCACTTGGAGGGATATTACAGAGGAAGGGAAAGCTATTTGCAAGGCAGAGACGGACATGGCTAGCAGCACGCCAGCACTCACCCACCGCTGAGGGTCAGGCTGGGCAGAAGCCACTGTTTGGGCTCCTATAGGCGAGCAAGAGGCAGAGGCCAGGGTGCCTCTGGGAACACTTGTGGTAAATACAGGAGTTGGTCCCACAGGAGCATCCCTCCTCTGACGCATCCATTGTCATGCTGCTGCCTTACCTAGAGGACTGCTCTCCTCAGAAGGCCTTGCCTGAGGTTTCCTCCCAGCAGCTTGCTTTTGCTTGCCATTGTGCCAGCATCTTCTGTGGAAAAGGTACCCTCAAACACAGCACCCTACACGGCACTTTTTAACCATCCTCTTACACTAGCCCCTTCCCTCCCCCACCCGCTGTGCCTCCGCACGCACGGGGAAGCTATAAGGATGGGGCTGCCTGGCCTCACACTTTTGTGCCATCCTGTTTACGTCTATCGCTGAATTTGTTTAACAGGAATCATTCCAAACCCACAGATACTGGGAACTGATAGAAAGATGAGATGAGGGCAGCGTGGCTTCGCCCTGTCGGTATCATGCAGAACACACTGAAGGGGACAGCGGGAACTTGCCAGTGCCACCCAAGTCAGGCAGAGCTCGCGCTGTCCTGGACATCCGGTGCTCCTGTGGTGAGGCCAGGGTGTGAGACAGGTCTGTACCGCGTGGCTCCAGGAGCTAGCCCAGAAAGGGGCAGCAGCTGAGCAAGGGAAGGGAGCCACGCCTCGGACACGTCACACAGAAGACCGAGGACCAAAGCCCTCACCTTGCTCAAAATCAATTACTACCCTGAATTTTCACTGAACTAATAATGCCAGTTCCGAGACAGCTTGGAGGACCCACTGGAGACTGGGGAGCCCACACCACCCCTGGTGCCTGTGCTGCCTGAGCCTGCAGCTGAAGCAGGGTCCTCGCCAGTAAGAAACGTGTGTGTCATGCGTGTGTCTGCACAGGAACCTGTGTGTGTGGTTGCTGTGGTTCCAGCACTGACCAGCTTGAAAGGTTTCATTTTCCTTTCAGTTTCTCAGTGCACAAATCCTTGGCCTTTGAGAGGCAGAAACAAACAAAGTACAGGGCTGCATGTTCCACAGTCCACATCCGCCACACCGTGGAGGTGTGCACAGTGTGGGGACACGGGCATGTGCGGTCCTGCACAGCGACCCCTCACCTGCTGGGGGCACCACCTGCCAAGGTACGGCCTCACTGCACATTCTCCTGTGTCGTGTGTACCAGGGATCGTGGTGACCTTGTCGTGTGAGTTTTTCCTCTCTATACTTGAGCACCTTCACCTTCTCACCTGCAGGAAGCACTGGGTGGCTTCTCTTTGGCTTTTGTTGTTGTTGCTCTGTTTTCAACTTTAAAAATTTTTCTCATCAGTCCCTCTTTGCATTACATAATGAATGATCACAGTCACTGTGAAGAGGTGGTGCATGTGTGTAATGCATATCAATTCCGCTTACTTCCCCATCCCTCCTCTCCCTCCTCCCTCTCCTAACATAACTTTAAACTGTATAAAGCAAAAATGGATAAGATTACAGGAAGAAGAAAAATATTTATCATGATAGGCGATTTGAAAACATTTCTTTCAATTATTGATGCGTGAAAAACATCAAACATTTTCAAAAATATGGATCTTATAACTGATCGCATTGTCATAAAGAGGTTCTGCAGCAGCTGATCTGATGAGAGACAGCTCAGAGTAACCAATGGGCATGCAGTGTAGACATCCTGCCTGCGTGTTCCAGGCATGACTCCCACCTAGGGCGGGACAGGGCTGGGCAGCAGGCAAGTGCATAACTGAAGACTTGTAAATGTTTATTGCTAGCATTTTGCATTTAATATCTTTGGAGCAGTTGATCGGGTTGACTGAGGGCAGAAAGCAAGTATGGGTGAGAGCTTCAGTGCATGCAGGGGGAGACAACACTTCGTTAGCAGGCAGAGTCTCATGGGTCCCTCTAGGGCAGTGACCCTGGCAGGGAGCTCAGTGACAGCTCTGCAAGTGGCTGGGGGGGTGAGTTACATAGTCTGCCCTGGGCTGGGGGAGAGGGGACCAGGGGTGGGGACGCTCCAAGGGTCTGGGGAGAGGTGCTGAAATCTCAGAGAGGGAGGAGACACCAGGGGCACCTGGGCCAATGCCTCTACACTGGCAGGGCTCAGAATGAGGACAAAGTGACACCCTGAGAAAGTGGCAGGATCTAGTGGGAGTGAGGACAAAGGACAGGAAAGCCTCAAGCCTCACCCCAGAGACACTGAAGACAGAGAGACTGTAACCATGGAAACTGGGAAACCCGGTGGAGGAAGTCACGATTCTATTCTGATGGTGGTGGACTACAGGTGACGCCACCCTGCTTGTATCCCAAAAGGGCAGGCCCTCCCCGCCACAACACATAACACACCAGCCTCAGGGCACTCTGCTGTTAAAATGGCCTTTTAAAAACGTATTCTCAACTGGAGATTTTTTAAAAAGTCACTGAGAAAAGGAGAGAGAAATCAGTGGCTGATTAAGTAAAGTTATCCAGTTTGGGGGAATCAGAAGCAAAAGATTGGAGTGTAGTTTGAGTGTAGTTTGAGCCCCTGTGAGTATAATTCCAAGTGGGCATCTCAGAACTGATGGGCCAAGGCGTGTGCTCCAGTGAGATGACCTGCCAGGTGTCAGGAGGGTCCAGGACGCAGAGCACCGGGCAGGCTGCGCCCACACCACCCCCTGTAGACACCAGAGCACATTGGGCTGCACCCGGGGCCGAGAAGCTGTTGTCTTCACCTGGCTGCTGTAGCATCGGTGGGTGAGTTTGTGCGGTGCTCTGATTAACCACAACTGGCTTTTTACAGCCCTGGCAAATCTGTGTCCTCTCCACACTGGCCAGCAGGCTGCCCCTGAGTCTTCGTTCAGGTTCCCTCAGGATGCTACACTCGCTCACAATACGGCAGGAGCAGCGCTTCCTGAGACGCTGTTCCTGGTTCAGAGGGAGGCGAGCTCTGGAGGCGCAGCTGTCCTTTCATTTAACCAAAGCCTGCTTCGTGCACTCAAACGCACAGGCACCTTTCTGAGGGACTATGGGGACAGCGCGTAGCCAAGCGATGTAATCATGAAGCAAACATTTACCTACACTGTCGCTCTACTGTTAATTGCAGAACAATTCAAGGGGAAGACTTTTCAGACAAGGAGAATGGACCAGTAGCTTGTAAGTGACAAGACACACCGAAAGAGCTTTTAACCGAAAAACAGAGATAACTGGAAATTCTGTTCCACACGGCATCTTGTTTCCCTTCACCGAAACACAA
This sequence comes from Dolichotis patagonum, assembly GCA_004027295.1. Classification (NCBI taxonomy): domain Eukaryota; kingdom Metazoa; phylum Chordata; class Mammalia; order Rodentia; family Caviidae; genus Dolichotis; species Dolichotis patagonum. The sequence goes on from PVJX010002892.1 coordinate 6,119, forward strand.
GGGCACCACTTCACCACTTTCAAAAAAGTCAGCTTCCTGCCCCTGCAGGGTGAGTCTTTCTGACAATGTTCCATCTAGGAATCTTAGCTAAACTTTGTAAGGGAATACAGTCTGGTCTCGAACATAAAACATATACACACTACCTGGACCCAACTCTTAGGCACAACATTTTATAGCATTGTTTTGTGAATAACACAGGCTAGACCTTTACACGGAGGTAGACTGAAACATGGACTCCAGGAAAACAGTTCTGCTTATAAAAGCCTGGTTTTCTGTTGTTGCTTTGTATGTTTTTGTGGTGCTGGTAATTGAACTCAGGGCCTTTGCACTAAGCTATATCCCCAGCCCATTTTTATTTATTTATTTTTCTTAGTTTTGGGACAAGGTCTCAGTCTCTAAATTGCCCAAGATGGGCTGGAACTTGCAGTCCTCCTGCCTCAGCCTCCCAGAGGGTTTTTTTTTTTTTTTAATACTAAGGTTAATGGACAAAGCTAGTAATAACAAGACATTGAGACTTCTCTTGTCCTTTGAATTGCATTGTCAAAGTTTGGAAAAAGGAATTCTAAAAAAAGTCCAGAATGTTTGTTAACCAAACTATCAAGCATAAATCACGCATAAAAGTGTTGCTAAAAATGCTAAAGCACATTTTTGGTTTTTAAGGACGTGGTTTCACGTAATCATGTTAAGTCACTGGGGGAACAGCAACTATATCTCATAATAGAGTTTCTGTTTTTGGATTTTAAAAAACTTTAGATCTTTCAGAATATGAGCCAACTTGCCTGTTAACGATAAAAGCTGGGTTATGCTTATCATTCTTATCAAAACGAAAAAAGGGGGCTTGCATTTTTGTTTTGAATGAAGAATTCACATTTTTAATGAAGAAAAATATTTGAGTAAATAAAGTCAGTATTTTTCAATTCCTGTGAACTTCAATGCTAAGAGCTTGATTTGGCAGCAGTAGTTCTGGCTGCAATCTTCATGCCGGGACTCTGCCCTGGCTGGGAGCCGAGTGCACAAGGGATAACCCTGGGTCAGGGCCTACAGGGCAGCTGGCAAGGGCTCCCCTCCTTTGGTGCCGCTGCACGGGGCTACCTTCTCCCACAGCAGCAAACGGGGACTTCTCACAGCCACCTCATATTCACCTGGGAGAGGCTGTAAGAAATAGCCATTTACTGACAGCTGACGAATTTCAGTTTAGAGTCCTCCTAACCAACTATGCCAGATCTTCTTAAGTGTCCTCAGTGCAGGTGACTGTATGTCCCTAGGAGGGTGACCAATTGGAACACCTTGCTTTCCAACATTCACTCTTCATTACTGCAAAACGTTATTCCCCTTGGTAGAAATCTGAAGAGCGCTGTGATGTTTACAAAGATCTAGTTCTATTTTTAAATTATAACTTTAAATCATTTTATAAATGGATTTCTAAATCCAAAGTATTTGAAATACAGTTGGTGAACTGTAGTTATATAAATTACTGTTATTTTAAAAACAAAATTGGCTTAGGATTTTACCAAATCCAGCATTTCCAAAGGTTTTAAAAAATATTTTCTACCTTGCCATATCATTTTAAGTTCCTGAAAGTATTTTGCTTTATAATAATCATATTTCCCATGACAGCCAATCTCTATTTTGTTTAAAAATAGGTTTTCTTTGATAATTCAGAACACTGGAGATTTATTCTAATCATTGAAATGTGTGATCCCTACCAACCAGTCCATTGTTCCCTAAATTGAAAATGAGATTCTTATCACAGCACATTAGTTTTTACACATGACAAATGTGAAACACACTTTAAAAGAAGAATTAGCAGGGATCAGCAAATCATTTCAAACTACTTACATTGTTTAGGCATTTTATGAGTCTTGGGAAATTCTACAAATGCCAGATTTTTTTATTCATCAGCCAAGCAACTCTAACTTCTGCATGAATCACGTGCTTGTTTGTCATATATAAATGATTCCAATCAACATGCTTCAGAAATGTTTTGTACCATGTTGAAAATTTTCAGAAATGTTATCAAAATTTTGTAGATTCATATTTATTATTGAATGACGTCTAGGGCCTCCTGACCAAAACATTAAAAAACAACAAAACTAACATCATTTATTCTTCAAGATAGCTAAATCATGATTGCCAAGAAACTTTTCCAGAGTGTTTTTCTTGAATTAAAATATATATTTTTCCTGTCCCGAAATGAGAAAGGAATTTAAAGTTAAATAAAATGAGAATCTGGTGGCTTAGCTTACCTGTGTCTGGAGCAGCAGGCTAAATGGATCCACACTGAAATGCACAAATGCTTCTCTTCCTGAATTCCTTGAAGAATCTGTCTTTTGCCTTGGGAACTGACCAGCACAGGGTGGGTCAAGCAGAACCCTGGAGGTGGGGTCCGTGGAAAATAGGGGCTATGGATCAGAGCTGTCCAAGACAGGTCACTGCCCACCACAGGGAACGCCAGGGTGTCCATGAGGGGAATGCAGTTTTCTATGAATGCCTATATGGTGCCTTTAAAGCCATCTCGTTTTTTTGAAAGTGACTAACATCCAGCTGACACTGAGCCACCTCAGCATCCACCCTTCCTTCACCTGTTAGAAAGACTGGGGTTTTCAGTTCAGAGCCAACCTGGCATGTGGAGCTTTGGCACTGGAAGTAGGACATCTTGGGATTACAGAAAACTACCTGGAATAATTCTTTACTTACTTGTCACGTCACGTCACGTTTGTAAAGAAGACAAAGCTGGCCATATGGCCCGGAGCTGCAGGCTCTGCTCTGGGCTTCAGCCTGTGCTCAGTGCACTGCTCTAGGACCCCAGAGATGACAGCAAGGTCCCCATGGAGGTCCTCCGAGACTGAAGGGCAGGACACACTGGACCAACAGGGCATCCCACGTGGTTATGAAAGTCCCCTCCACTGGAGGGGAGGGAACAGACTAAGTGACCTGCAGCCACCCTCCCCAAGGGACCTCCCCAGGCTGTTTCAACTCAGCCACTCTGGGGCCTGGGCCTCCAGGAACCCTGGGATCACACACTCCCGGCCTGACCTCCAGCTCTCAGGCCACAGCACTCGGGGCACCTAGATCCACAGATGCAGCAGGAAGGCCTGGAGAGAGGCCAGGAGCACAGTGACCCTGAAACTAAGCTTGAGCTGGGCAAGTCCCCACCCCAGGCCAAGGAGGGATCCTGGACCCTAGGGCGCCATCCACACCTGGAAAGCCGAGGCTCCCTGTGCTGGAGGAGAATCCTCCATCTCAGGATTTTGCAATCCTTTTCAGCCTCTACACCAAGGACTGTTCAAACCTTTTCAGCCTCTACACCCCAGGAACCAGGAAGGCTCAGGTTCCTCACCACACAGGTTCTCTGACACACGCACAAACACCCGCACACTGACACGCGCAAGCCGTTGCTATGGAGGGCCCGTTGCCATCCAGGCTGAGGGCGCCGGTCTGCTCCTGCCGGCCTACCTCCCCGCCCAGTACTTACCAGATCTGCCTCTCTTCCTGCCCGGGCACCCTTCACACGCCACCTCCCCTGTTCTTCCCTGTCCTCTGTCCCGGGCCTGCAGCGAGAGGCTGGCGGGGTCTCCGAGGTGCGGAGCACCAGTGGGCCACAGCCGTGAGGATCCTGGCAGGAAGGGACAGGAACCGCTGCCGCTAGAGTCTTTGCCAGCGGGGATGCCTCAGAGCGCAAGGGCTGCAGGCACATCTGCGTCTCTCTGCTCACCGGGCTGCCTCGCTGCGGATCTGCAGGGCCCGTGGTCGGGAGGACTATAGGGCCTGGGTGACTTACCCCTACGGGCCTCTAGATGTAAGCGCGGGGGAGTAACGGGTCAAGGCTTCTCCCCTTGGCCTCTTCCAGCCCCTGCAGGTCTGGGGTTGGCACCTCAGGCCTTCTCCTATCTCTGCGGACTGTGGCCTTTGCACCACCGCGTGCCCTTGGACTGAGACGTACAGTCCCAGCCCCGTAAATAAGAGAAATAAAAGTGAAAGTGGCCTCCCCGGAACGCGCTACTGAGAGGCCGGCTTGGCAAGACTGGTCGGTGCCTGCAACCCGCCCGGGCCTTGCTCGCCGGCCGGCTCCTCAGGGTGGATGCGGTTTCCAGGAGAGGCGCGCAGAGCCCAGGCTTTAGCAAAAGCAGGTCCTGGGCGGAGCTGGGGTGGAAGACGAGGCAGTGCAGCCCCTCCCGGACCAGCCTGGTGGGGGCCGCGTGTTGCCCGAGGGGACGCCCGGCAAGCGGGCGGGAGGGGCGCGGCAGGAGAGCGAGGGGTGGTTCAGCGGCTGTCTCCAGCTGTCCCGAGCGCAAGGAACAATGGGGAGGCGGCAGGAGAGGGGACTGAAGAGAGGGGACTGGGAGGAGGGCGCCGGGGCTTCCAGAAAAGGAGACACTAAAGAGCCCTCCACAGACTGTCATCTGCGTGTGACAGGATCTGCTCCCCCGCTCCTTCCTTTCTTCCCCTTGTTCCTGCAGCTGTGGGCCTTGGAGAGCGCATTGTGCGCACAGATGTTGGGTTCCAACTCCTGGCTCGGGCCGCTCCACGGGGCTCCGCGGGGGTGCCGCGCGCGGGGGCGTAGCAACCTGTGGCTGTGACCAGGGGCTGAGGAGGGAGATGGGGAGGGCAGGGGAGCGCGGCTCTTGGAGAAGAACCTGAGAAGGCCTGTTACAGGGTGCTGTGTGACCCGCGCCAAGGCGCCGCTGGAGGCTAGAGCGACTAGGAACAAGGTGTTGTGACGCTTTCTGCCCGACCCTCGAGAGCAGTGGTTCAGGCCCGGGTTATTACCTGGGCTGAGGAGAACAGAGTAAGGACATGGCTCGGATTCCTAGGTTTTCGCCACCGACTACTTGCAGCTTTTGAGTTGGCAGCTCGCAGTCCGTCTGGACCAACGGTGGCAAAGGCTCAGTTCCCGGACTCCGTGCGCTTTCTATGCACATCCCAGGCCTGCAACCGGGGGAGGGGTTCCGCGCGGAATTGACCTGCTTCAATTTGGAAAGGGAGCATAAAGACTCCCACCGCAAAATTAAAACAGCTTGAAAGACTGGCCGCGAATTTTTCTCCTGCAACTCTCAACACCCGCCACCTACCCCTCACATAACCTAAGGTCACAATAGGGCCATTCGAGCTGACTTTCTTGCCGTAGCCCCCCTCCACTGCTCCCAGGTGTTACCCTGAACTTGCCCAGGATGAAGTAGGCATCAAGGATGGAAGGTAGAAAGAAAGACCGGCAAGGACCTGGATGCAACGCGGTACCGGTGACTGACAACGCCGATGTCCATTCATAGTCTCGGGCGGGAGAGGGTATTCGGAGAGCCGCAGCCCCTTAGCCAATTGCTGTTAGCAACATGTGGGGGGGGACACATCGCTATAGCAACCGGTGGCTGGGCTGCGAGCCGCGCCACCGCCGGCCGGGTGCGCGCCGGGCCGGATATAAGGCGGGGCGCGCCGGCCGCGCTGGTTGGAGCTGCGCGCGACCGGCAGCCCTAAGGGGACTGTCCCGCGCCTGGCCTGCGCCCTCTCGCGCCCGTCGCGTCCGGTCCCACACGCCTAGCCGGGGGGCCGGGCCGAGGCGGAGCACGCAGAGCAGCGCCGAGAGGCCGCGCCAGAGCTGCGTGCGCCCGCGGGCTCCGAGTGGTGCCGCCGCCGCTGGAGCTGCGACTCACGGCACCTTTGTCTCCACCGGCCTCCGAGAAGTTTGTGGTCAGAAGCAGGATGGTCTGGCTCATCGGTGCCTCCAGCACAGGGAAACGGCTGGCTGTGATGATGGCGCCGCCGTGGCCAGCGGCCACCGCGCCCCGAGGCCGTTCGCTCGGGCGCTCACCCCCCACCTCCTCCCGTTGGGTCTCCCGGCTCCCGCCGAGCTGCAGGTAACCAGGGGTGCCCACCCCCGTGGACACCGGGTGGAGCGGCCCGTGAGCCCTCGGAGAGGGGAGAGGATCTGGGGCGGGGATGGGAGCTGGCGGGAGCAAGAGGGGGACCCCCCAGGATCACCGGCCGCGAGATGGAAGGGCGTGGAGCTGGAAGGAGGGTGGAGGTTGTGCGTGGCGGCCCAGATGGGCGACCCGGGCCGAGCGTCGCACCCAGTTCAGGGGTAAACTGACTCGCGCGGAACACCTGTCAAAGGCTCAGCGAGCGGAAGATCCGAGTCCCCGGGCTTCTTCAAGTGGGGCTGGGATGGGTGTCGAGGTTGAGCCCGCAGTGGAAGCCCTTCTGCACACAGGGTGGGTGGGGGTGGCCCCCGCCTGCGCAGCGAGACCTCCTGCCCTCCAGCCTGAGGAGGCGGGACCGCGGCCTGCCCGCTTCTTCTCCGCGCGCCGCTCTCAGCCTGCGTCCCGCCTCGCTGGCCACTGGAGCTGTTCGGACCAGAGATAACAGGGTGGTGGGCCAGTGGTGGTTCCGCAGGGAGATGGGGAGAGGTGTGGAAAAGGAACAGCCTGCGTGGAGAGGAGCGGCATGGGTCATTTTCCTTCCCGTGCATTTTGGGGCGCTCTTCACTCTCTTAGCAGGGTCTGGGAGCACCTCCTCCATCTAGGAATCTCGGGCAGGGAGTTAGGGAATGAGTGGGCTTCGAGGAAGAAGTAAGAGAAAGGGGCGTTCTGAAGCTCCAGCGTGGAAGCACCTGGGAGCAGCTTGGTCCCCTCTCACTGAGGGAACCTGTGCCCCCCACCAGTGTGCCTGACCAGCCAGCGGAGCCAGAGAAACTTCTGACTCCGGCAGTTTGGAGGAAGGCTTCATTTTTCCCTGACTACAGTGCGATGTAGTCAGAACACTGCTCTGCTTCTTGGCCCCCTAGGCAGCCTTCACACCCCAAATTTAGGGGGAAAATCTGGACAGCATTGGCCTGGAGCCAGAGATTCCCAACTTTCTGGGTCCTCTGTGCTAAGCTCACAGCGCTCCAGGCTGGCCTTGGGGGCAGGAGGGGTGGCTGTATCCACTGCATCCGGCAAAGGACAACTTGGAAGCTGCTGGAGAGGGCTGAGTTGCACATGGTTCTGCTGTCCTTTGCTCACATCCCCAACCCTCCAACCCCCACATGCACTCTTTGCCGACCTAAGTTCACTGGGTCCTGCTGGGTTGTGGGAGTCTCCTGGCTGTGGAGTGTCTTCCAAACTGGCTGAAATCCCCTGCTACAGGGCCAGGCAAACTTGAGAGGAAGTGGAGGTTTGTGCAGAGGAAGGAGATGGAAGCTCTTCCCTTCCCACCCACGCATGAAGAAATGCCCACCCACCCAGCAGGTGCACCCTGCTCAGCCCGGAGCACAGCGGTACACAGTACACAGTAGCAGGACTGGGGCACTCCGAGATTCCTGGATGGACACAGACATTGTTGGGGACGTGAATTTTCCCCCTAGCATACTGCTTTGAGGCCTGGAAGGCTGGGCCAAGGCATTGTCCCTGCTGGGAAGGGGACTCTCTCAGGCTGTGAATACCCCAGCTCCCAGGAACTCTCAACCCTTTGTGTCCTGTGCTATGGTCTGATCTTTCCAACCTCTGTAGGGCTCTCCTGAATTGAGGGGGGAAGGGACAGGGAGGCAGGGGTGAGAAAGTCGCAGGCCTGCTGAGGTCCGCCTCCCTGGGTGGGGGAGGGGGTTGGAAGCCCACCATGGCTTCCGTGGACCACAGCTGACCAGGCCAGCGGTGCTGGTGTGTCCAACACAGGCTTCCTGGCCTACATATGGCAGGCAAAGCATGAAGTTCCAGGCCCAAAGTGGGTTTCGTCCTTGCTGGAGTGGCACAGGATGGACATTCACACTGAGATGTTATCCTAGGCAACATCGTCCACCAAGGCACTGAGGACACACCAGGCCTCCATGAGCTGGGTGCGTGAGTCCAGGGGCCAAGCTTGAGCTCTGCAGTAGTGAGAATACTGTCCTTAGTGACTCCAGAGGCGGGAGGGAGCAGGCTTCCTCCTGGGGCCGGTCCACACGGCCTGTTTTCAGCGGGTTGGTCCTCTCTCCTCAACCCTGGACAATATGTGGCTAGGAAGCCCTGCTAAAAATCTGTGCCTATGGGTATTTTCCTCCCCTTAACATCAGTATCCTAAGTCTTCCCCGATGTCTTAAAACAGCATTTTCTAAAACTAGTATTTTTAGGAGTGCTTAAAGAAGGCAAATAAACAATTTATCTTTTCTTTGGCCACTTTTTTGCATTTGCCTGAAAAGCCTTGACAAATAGCTCATTTTAAAACCACACATTCCAACTTATTTTCATTAAAGTTTGTATTTAAGAATAATTATTTCTTGAAAATTCTTTTCTTTTGCCCATCTCTCCCTCCCCTCTTTTTGGCTACTTGAATGGCAGATTTGCAAGTACAATTTCATCTGCACAGAGGAACAATAGCTTTCAGGAGCACAAAGGACTTCTCCCACCCTGAATTCAGACCGCAATGCCTCTTGCTCTGATAATAGCTTCTGAAAAGATTTTGTAATGCAGAGAATTAATACATGATTATTTCCGCCTGACTTCTCTCATTTATTAGAATTCTGTGGCAAATTCCAAATTAAAAATAGTTCACTTAACAGCTTTAAAAAATACTTTTAAAATATTGTAAGATACCCCTCCCCCAGATTTTTAATATGGTCACTTGTCCTGGCCTGAAAACTGTGAAAAATTGTGACCAGCTTTAAAGTAATAGTTACTATATTTAGTAAATATATTTTAATACTTTTAGAATTAAATTTCCAAATACTTCTAAGATGCTCACATAGAGAACCAAAGACAAACTTGTTATAATAACTCATTAATTGTCTCTAAAACTAATTTCTGAATTAGGGGAAACAGGGGAAAAGGTCTTTGTAATTAGAGTAATACTCATCCTCACAGGTCATGACCCTCACCAAAGAGGAGAAGGGGTACCTCCTTCCTCCTATTTTTAGTGAAGGTTTCTGCTACCCTTAAAAAACATTCAGACAAAGCATAGGCTTGCACTGGTTGTAAATCAAATTCCATCAAAATGACACAAACAAATGCAACAATAATACTAGAAGTTTAATATTGGTGAAATTGAACATCCATGTCCCTACCTGTTTTTAGAACAAGCATCTTTTAAAATTGCAACTCGGTGACTCAGACAATGATGGCCTTGTAAACTGGTTACATTATGCAGCCTTGCAAAAAAAAAAAATGTTAGATTTGCTACATGTCAACAAATATTTACCATAAAGTTCTGCATTGTGACTGTCTCAGTTCCCACAATCAAGTCTGGATATACAAGATTTCTTTTTCTTTTCTTTTAACCTTCCACTCGGACAAGGGGTAGTTCTGAGGATACTGGCCAGAAGGGCTCAGAGCCCTGCTCCCGAGTCAGGCACCTTGGCTTGTCAGCACAGATCAGAATGCTAGAGCAGTCAGGGCCATGCCTGCAGACACCGGGTTCTAAGAGCAGTTTCGCGTATGCCTCTGCACCAACACACTTACTGAGAATCACAACTTTTGCAAATTATAGATTCCACCTTTGAGGAGTTGCAGGTGGAGATGGGAGAGGAAATATGCAATGTTGTATTCGCCTCACCTCTCAGGATGCATCTAAACGGATGTAGTCGGCTTGATTATTCATTCTTGACTACTTAAAAACCACTGCAGGGTTCCCACCCCGACACCTCTGTGTCAAAGTGCCGGTGAGTGTGCCTCTTACACGGGATGCTCGTCACCCAGCCCTGTGACCTGCTTCTGAGGGCTGCTGCTCCTCCACCCTCTCCTGCTCCAAACTTCAGAAAGAGCACTGTGGAGTACAGAAGGAGGTGTTCTGCTTTTAAAAGACGGCTGACTGTAAATGTCAAAGTCATAAATATTTAAACATCGTTTTCTTTCAATTTCAAGTCAAGACTGATAAGATTCTTCTAATTAGTCTGGGCTGTCTTCTGGCCCAGCCCCGGGAAAGCGCCTGGTCCCCACCAGCCACTCAGTCTGGGGAGCCCGAGCGGGGGAAGAGGGGCTTCCACTGTCGGCGCTGGGGCCACACCGCGGTCAGGTGGGCACTGGTACACAAACTCCACTCCTTTCTCAAAGTTTCCTGGCTACCAGGGCTTTAAGTTTGTTTTTAACGCTACAAAAAGCAATGAAGTAAAGTAATTGTAAAGTTATTTAAACTCAAACGCGGTACCCAGAAAGGGCGTTCGGGATGCCTTTTAAATTTTCTTTGATTTTCGTTTCTTCCGGGATTCTTAAAGCAAGACTTGCAGCCCAGTTCCCTCCGGCCCAACGCTAGGTGGGGTGCGTGGGCTGCTGGGGGGTGGGCAGGAGGAGCGACTTTTGGGGTTCCACCCCAGCGGCCCCTGGGTCAAACCCTCTAGGTCAGACACAGGAACCCGCAGCGGGCCCTCTGGTGACCACGGCTCTCCGCGGCTGCAGGAAGAGCTTCCTGGAGGAGTCGATCCCGGGACGCAGTCACCCCTTCCTTGGCGCAGCGCAGGCCCGGGCAGAGAGGGAGGAGGAGCTGCGTGACTCAGGGAGGCAGGGTCCCCTCCTCTGCCCAAGGCTGAGACCCAGCAGAGCTTAGGGAGAGGAACCCTAGACCTTCACCATCTCTCCTTGACATTTGTCTTTGACCTTTGAGTAAATTCCAGGCCCTCGCGCCCGTGCGCTTCCGGCTGGGGTCCCACGAGTCCACACCGAGACCACATCAACCGTGACTTCCGTGAAGAGCCCGGCGCGGGCCCTGGGGCGGACCTTCCCGGCTGCTCCGGCCCGCGCACGCCTGGGCCTGTGAATGCGAGCGCCCCACCTGCTCTCTGAGGGGCTTGCGAAGTCCGGGTTCCCGGCGCAGTCGGCCATGCGGCACGCCGGCCCGCGCCTTTGTCGCCCAACTGTGTGCCCGGCTAAGGAGCGACACGGGGCGGGCACGGGCCACTCGAGAACGCTCCCACGCGGGAGCGGGAGCCAGACCCCCGTTGCGCCCGCTGGAGCGTCCCAGACGCTCGGGGACGCGCGGTTCGGGGACCTGGGTCTGCGGGCCTACGCCGCCAGCCCTCCTCTGCGTGGCTCCGGGTCGCCGTGGCTCCAGGGACTTCTTCCTGGAAGCGGTTGCGCGGGCCGGGCCGGGCCGGGAGCGGGGAAGGAAAGAGGAGGGGGAGGGGAGAAGGCGAAGGGGAGGGGTCTCCGCCCCCGCCACTAGAGGCGACTGCGCGACTCGCCCTCGGCCTGGCTCTGCGCCACCCCTCTTGTCCTCCGCCCGACCTGGTCCCCGTCCCCTCCCCTTGCTCGGCGCCCCCTCCTTCCCGCCCGCCGGCGCTCGGCACCCTGAACCTCGCAGTCCTCCCGAGTGAGCGCGCATCCAGGCAGGAAAATCCGGGCGTCCCTTCTCATTTAACCCGCGTTTCCATTAACTCGGTCCAGGCGCCCGTTAATCCGCGCACGGAAGGCAAAAGGAGGCTAATTAATGACCAGCTTTTCCAGTCAAGACCGGCGATAATTGCTTTGGTGGCCTTTATGATTACAAGATAAAAATGGGCCCGGCCTGACATAAGAGGCACTGTGTACACTCGGAGGCAGGAGGAAATGAAGAGTTGGGAGGCTGAATGCGGAGCAGAAAATTACTAATAGAAGAGAGATAATGAATAGGCCGGCCAGGCATTCATGGGGAAAAATCCATTTTGTTACCACGCGAAATTAGGTGGTGGAAAGGAGTTTGCTAATTGTTCTCATCTTGTAGCAACCAGGACTGAGGCAGAGCGTGCTTTCCCATTCATTTCCCGGGTAATTGTGGGGGCTCGCTGGCCAGGAGTTGTGGGCGATGTGCCCGAAGCCATCCATTTTCCTGTGGCGCTTTTAATTGTCGCTAATACACCTCCTAATGAAGCTAATGAGGGGCACCAGGGCTCCTCGCCCTGGAGACCAGTGACTGGCACCAAAGGGTATTCTTGTGCTTTGTCCCCACCCGACGAGGATGCAGGCAGGCTGAGGCCCAGGGGCCTCAACTCAGGACTGAGGTGTGCACTTCTGGGCTACTCATTCCCCGTCCCCACCCCAGCTGATTCTGAGCCGTCAACGTGTCTGGCACAGGCAGATGCTGGATGCCCCCCCAAGGCAGGAGGGCCTTTCCAGGATAGCAGATTCCCCAAACCTTAGGGGTGACGCAGGGGCAGCAAAGCGGTGACACCGTCCGTGGAGAGCTGCCAACTTTGTCACTTTGCTACTGCTTTACCCTGTGCGGGGGTCCGCCTCTCCCGAAGACACTCACCCCTCGTGCTGTGGAAGGGGCGCGCTCTTGGTATTACCTAGGGCAACAAATGACCTGCCGAGCACTTTACGTTGTTCCGTGTGATAAACAGCCACCGGTGAGGAGAGAGACGCAGGCCCCTTGTCATCAGGGTACCCGTCCCTGGGTGCTGTTACGCTGGCTCCCCTTGAGGGGCTCCAGCACTCTTTGTGGGTGCTGCGCCCTGGCTTGTCCCGTGTCACCAGTATTCGGGTTGCAGCAGAAACGGGCCTTCTGGGAAGCAGTGACTCCCGAAGTGCTAACGTGGGCTTTCTCCTTGTCCTGCAGAGCAGCAAACTCAAGCTCCAGCCTCACAGGAGAGAGCAGGAAGACTCCACCAAGTTCATCGTGCTCACGTTCCTGTCCGTGGCTTGCATCCTGGGGGTCCTTCTGGCTTCCAGCCTCATCTACTGCCTCCGCCACAGCTCCCACCACAAGCTAAAGGAGAAGCTGTCGGGCCTGGGGGGTGACACCAGTGCAGACGCCACTGCTGCCTACCAGGTAAGCAGAGACTGCTTTTCAAGTACTTTTCTGGCTTCATCCACTGACCATACAGATCTTTTTCCTCTTTTGCTTGTGCTTGGTCCCTCCCCCACCACCAGCACTTGTTCCTTTATTCATAGTTCGGGTTCTTTTATGATGACAATTTGAAGTTTCTCATTAGCATTCATGTAAATACCTTGCAACCACAGCTTTATGGCTCTGTATTAATCTTACACTGTTCTTGGATAGTTTCATGTTAGCTGTGAAAGCAGGTTGCTAATTAGAGATATGGAAAGGATACAATACATGAATTATGTATTATCTGTTATCTTTCTTAGTTCTGGCCACTATTTATGAAACTGCCAGAATTTCAGGATGAATTGGTTGTGTAGATGTTTGGAGATGGCTCTTAAATCATCAACTTCCTCAAGGTCCAATATGAAAAGCCCCTTTGACCTGATCTGTTGCTACCCTGTGCTGTGACTCGAATCAAGTGAATCTAATGCTGATAAATGGGAGATGGACCCAGATGCTGCCGGAGGCGGTGAGCACTGTGTGGGGAGGTGCTGAGCGCCAGCAGACGCACTTGGAGAGAAAGGGGGACCACAGCTGATGGGCAGACACAAAACCTCAGGCTTCTGGGACATTCTGTAGTGTGCTTCATACCTAACAACGTTACATAATAAGACTTCAGACAACAGGGCAAGCCGGGCTATCTACAAGTCAGGGTATTTGGTTTCTGCAATATAAAATACACGTTTATTTCATATATATCCAGTATCCCCAATTGGGAAGGTAAAATAATTTACTTAATTACCATTTTAAAAGTTTAATCAATATGCATTGTCAAGGTTTTCTCACATTGGACTGGATCTTTGTCTTCTGTGGTCACATGACCATGGTATGTAACGGTGTGTAAATAATTCACATGTTTCACAACAGAGCGTCAGTACTGTTGTTCTATCATCCGTGTTACCAAGGTAGACTTTCTAGCTCCTTCTAGGATATGCCTGCTGCCCCAGTTGGCATGGAGCTGGCTAGATTTAGCCCCATGGACCACCCTATCCCTTCCCCATGTAAGAAGTTTAGGTGAATTCATAAAATTTCTGGGCTTAAAAGAGCACAGAGAGAGAGAGACAGAGAGAGACAGAGAGAGAGAGAGAGAGAAAGAGAGAGAGAGAGAGAGAGAGAGAGAGAACACGCCATAGCTTCTCCTCCACTTTCAAAATGCTTAGTATTGTCACTGAATGGTGAAAACCTCTATCTCCTGGAGGGGTCACAAGCCCGGTCAGGATGATCCTTTTCTTATAAAGAAATGGCAACTTCAAATGGGTTGGAGATGGCATTTCAGGCATAGTGCGTAGCTTTGCTTCAAAGCAAAAGAAAAACCACGTTTGAAGAAGCAGCCTGAAAAAAAATGTCACATAAACTAGTAAGAATTTACCCAGAAGTTCTATTGAGCAGGGCCATCAATATAGGATGCCAGGTCTTCAGGGCCAAACCTGTGTCGAAACATAAATAAATTATCACCTCATTCTGTTCCAAGTATGAGAGATCATACAGGCGTAGATTTCTAGAAAGCATGGCATCCTTTGATATACTTTGAAATTCAAATATAAAATATTGATAGAATGGAAAGGTTAGACTTGCATGCAGAAATGACTAATTTTTACAAAAATGCAAGTTGAAATTGCATACTTAGTACTGAGTTTGTGATAATTAACAGAAAAAAGTCTTCCCCGTGACAGCTCTAATTAATAGTATCTGTAATTAAAATCATGCCCTTCCAGCAGGAAAATTGTTTGAATTTCTTAGAGTGACCTTTTGTGTTCCTCCTGGGGACATGGTGGGTAAGTTGATATTGATTTTATAATGAGCTCTGGTTTGTTTAATAAGAATCTGTAATCCAGACAATAAATGAAATGTGTGCTTTTCTTCAATCCAGATTAATAAAAAGGAGAAAAGACAGGAGGAAGAAAACTTTTTCTTTAGAAATATGATCTAGAAAATTTGGAAATGATAGTGAAGATTTTCTGTTGAGCTTAGTTCTGAAATCACTGCCAGACACCCTTGGGGAACCAGCAGGGTAACAGGGTGTGCTGCCACCCCTCTGGAGAGACCCTGAGCATGGCAGGGCAGGATGCCATCCATAAGACAGAGACCTTGTGGCTTTTGGCTTTGCATTTATCTGGGTGATGTACTAAGAACTGAAACCACTGAGGCTACCAAGTGGGCACCCTGGTGAATGAAGCAGATGTTAATTCGTGATTATATCTGTATCTCTTCCATTTTTCTGTAGCTGCCATTGAGATACTCTTCAAGTTTAAAAATCTTATTAAAAGTTTTTCAAAATATGGCAAGCATAAAACTGTGCATTTCAGGGAAGGCATCTAGCTAGTTGCCTCAGTGTATTTACCTTCAAATCATTGAATTTCTGTAATAAAAGTAAGGCTATGGGTAACCTCACCTTAATTTCCATTGCTGGGCTACAGGGAAAATTGAACAATTCAGTATTATACTTCATCTCATGAGGCATGGTGTACAGACCCCATGTGTTATTTTGAAGTTTTTGCAAGCTGTAAGATCTCTGTAGAAGTAGCCTGGGGACAACGGGGTGATTGGTAACAGTACACAAAGTTCTGTTAATATCAGATCTCAAAGGTCTTCTGGCAGGGAGAGAGCTGGGCATTCATACACAGAGAAGGAAGGCACCTAGTAGAGTGTCCGGATGGCATGGCAGTGACAGTTCTAGGGTGGCTGGTTGTGTGTCCCAAAAGGAGCATCATGTGTCCCTACTTAGCACTGGTATTAGTGTCATTGAGGACACTCATAGCAGGAGCCAAGCAGGCCTCAGTGGTGCCTGGCAGCCCTCTGATGAACGTGGCGAGGACAGCCTGTGCAGCCCTGGTGCATGCGACCACGGAACCCAGGCTGTGAGTCCTAGCAGGTTCCCTAGTGTCCGTTTCTCAAAATCATTCCCTGCAGCCTCAGATGATGAGATTCTAAGTTAGCATCTGTGTCTCCTTCCTGCAGGTAGGCCTGGTCCCAAGACCATCAGGATTCATCACTTTCTGAATTATGTGTGGGGTGTGTGTAATATTTGTTTTTGCTTTATTTATTGGTAGAACCATATCTTCTTGATAGCCTTACTTTTGATGCTTTTCCAAGGTATCAATCCCATAATCCAGCAAAGTTTAATTTGCTCACATTTAAAAAACTGGATAGACTAGCTTTGTGAATTAACTGAAGTATATTTTTAAAAGCCGTTTTCAATAGGGTATTACCACTAAACTTTCCCGTAATGTTCCAGTGAAATTTTTTGTCAAAGTACATCCAACATAATATACTTGGATTATATTTGTACTTCATTATCTGAAAACAGATTTTGCTTATTTCTATTCTTTCTTTCAAATTAGGACAGTGTGTCATATGTGTGTATGTCATATGGGTCCCTGTGTATTCATGTGGGACATACCACACCGAGGGTGAGAATCGTCATGTTTGTTACCAGGGTATCTTATGCATTATCTCATGTAGATGTCCCATTTCTAAGGAAGATGGTTGGATAAAACTACACCAAAAAAGTTGTTAGATGATTAGAGACATTCTCCCCTTTTTCTCTCTGAGTCTCTTTGAATGTTGCATCCATTTCTTTGAGGCTTTGATCATCTCTGAACAGCAAGTTTAGTATTCTGCCTGCCCACTCCCCCTCCCCAACAGCAAGGCAGAGACTCCTGCAGAATTTTCAGCAAGTTCTCTTTTGATGCTTATTTCACAATACCCAGCAGGTTTTCTTGTGTACTTGAGGCCTTTGGAGCCAAACTCAGAGGAAGGCATGTACAGGGCTGCACAGACCCCAAATGCAGAGTTGCTAAGTGCACACCCAGGCTGCCCCGGTGCCCATTAGCAAGTGATTATCAGTGGAATGACAGCGTGCATGTGGCTGCTGCTGTTTGGGTGCTCAGCAGACTTGGGCTGATGCCTCTGCCAGCTCAGAAGAGCCCTGACTTCTAACCTCTGCCAAAGAAAGCGAGCTCTTAAGTGAGGTGCAGGTTGTCACCCACTGGCTCCTTCTCTTTTGAATTAAGGGAGCCCACTTTTTCTAGGTGAGTTTAATCTTCTGTAATTAGTGTAATCACTAGTCATGGAAATGGAGAAAGGATAGGATGTTTCCAATTAAGTCAGGAAACAGCGTTTTCCCAAGGTTTACTTGACTCTACCACAACTTTCTAAAAGGCCTCTCTACTCAATCAGCCGTGTATCTTATGATGGCTGTTCTGGCTTTATACTTAAGCTTTCAGGTTGAAAAAATGTTTTTTTAAACAAATATTCGAGAAACAAAATCCTGCTTCAGAATTGGGAGTGTCACCGCAAATGTGTTATTAACGAGCATCCTCTTATTACAAGATGGTCAAACTCGAGAACTGGGAGTTTTCTAAGTTTTCCTTTGCAAGAGAAGCTAGCAGCCTGTAGGTAGAAACTGCCTGCCTTCTCGGTACTGATGTGGTTCACAGGCGTGCGTTCCGCCTCCCCTGGGGGTTCTGGGGGCTGGAAGAGAGCCTCCTGCTCTTCCTGGGCCCAACATGCCCTGGAATGCTCCGGGGCATAGTTGCCAATAAAGCCAGCGTAGTTCAGTTGGTGCCCGATTCCTTGGTTTTTGAGGCAGAAATGTGACCATCTAAGGAAAACTTGCAAAAATTTTCCCTGCTGAGGGTAAAGAAGCACACTTCACCCCCAACGCTTTCAGGTGACCAATAGGCCTTTGTAAGCTGGGTGAATCTGCTCCATGCCTTCTCTCTGTAGGTCAGAGCACTCTTCCAGAAGGCCAGCACCTGTTAGTAGCGCACTGTTCTCAGACACCCCAAACTTTCAGGTGTGTACTTTCCGATCAGTGCCTCCAGGCCTGTTCTGCAGCATGGCCCATGCACAGCGAACAGCTGAGCATAAAGTAAACCTACTTGCCACCCTGGTCAGACAGGAGTAATTAGATCAGCATGATTAAAAATAGCAGAGCACTCGGCAAGATGTGTGGAAACAGGAGACTGGATGTTGAACGCTGAGCGTCCTGCAGCCTGAGTTCAGCGGCTCCTTTTGTTGTTCTAATCTTGTTGGTTAATCGGCAAACCTGGAGACTTCAGGAAACACTGTTCCCAGGAACAGGTCAAAGAGAGGAAAGGCAGGAGGCACACTGACTCGGCCTCTGCTTCCTGCTGGACAGCTTTCTGGACCACCTGGTTTTGCTCTCTGGTGCAGAGGCAGGAGGGTCTGGAGGCCAGCGGGGGAAGAAGCCCCGAAGTAAGAGGGGTGATGTGGGTTGTCTTCAGGCAGTGTGAGACCATTTTATGATTGAGATCCCAGGGTGCTGCTGGGAGCCTGTCCCTCAGCACCTGTCCCAGGCTGCCAGGTGTGCCTTTCCAGCAGTGCCTGTAAGGTCCCTGAGTTATCACTTCACAACCACATGAGGGAGGTGGGGACACAAGTAGGCAACGCAACCTCATCCTACCCACCGGGTCAGGGCTTGGGCGACTCCAGGCTGCAGTCTCCCCACAGAGCACCCATGACAGGACCTCTCATCTGCGCCCGCATGGTAGCCACTGCTCCGAAGCTTCTTGTGAAGCAGCCCTGTGGGACTTGGGAGCATACTTCCATTACTCCAGTGTGCAGTTTCTTGGAGATGTAGGTGTCCATGAGCCCGATGAATCGTTAGCCTGTGGCCAGACCATACCTGGTGACAGATGGGACCTACATGACATTGAGGTGACAGAGAGGAGCGTGAGCCAGCTGTCAGCCACAAGCCAGCTGTGGAGTGAGGTTCCTCACAAAAGGCTGCAGTCATAGATTGGGGCAGGTAGAGGCCACCAGGTGGACATGGAACAGGGCCTGGGCAGCCCCATGGTGTGATGACAGCAGCAGGGACGCTGGGGGCTGCTGAGCAGGGGCCCCTGGGGCAGGCTAGTGTTGAGCCTGGAGGCAGGAGTGGGGGCCCATCAGGGGTTAGAGAAAGAAACTTACTTGAATAGCCTGGACCAAGGGTGAAGACACCATGCCCACCATTCCCCAAGGGAGGACTGTGTTCCCTACCCCAGCCCACGCCAGTGGAGAGAGGAGTCCCACACTCTTTCTGTTTTCCTGCTCTGTTCTGTCTTGTTTCTCTTGCTATGCTTTTATTTTTTTAATTCGTTTCCTGTTATTTAAACTGTCAGAAGAAAGGTGCCAGCCTCGACTTGCTTGGGCTCCTGGCCTGCACCTCCCCTGCAAGGCTCTGCTTACCTCTTAGCCCACATGCAGATGGGCCTCTCTGGGTCCAGGGGCCCAGGAGTACAGTCTGCAGGGAGGATCCTCAGGTGAGGCCACCTCCCTGTCCACCTCTGGCTGGCACTGCAGGTTGCTGGTTTCTGTTCTAGGCCTCTCATATGAGGGTCACCCCGGCGCCTTGGGACTCCACATTTTCTGAACCAACAGGAGCTTGTTGAACTTGGTTCTGTGTGTGAGCAGGACTTGACCACACTGATAAAAGCCCAGAGGTCATCCCAGGGGGACACAGCACCCTGATGCTGACTGGTGGCACACAGGAGCCCAGAGCAAGTGGGACATCAGAGAGAGACGTCTTCCTGGGCCCGGTCAGGGTCCTTCCCCAGACAGTCCAGTGGGCAGAGTGTGACAGAGCACAGCTTCCAGGGCCTGGGAACCACACTGCCCATCCCTGCAGGAGCCCCAAGGGAGGGTCTGTCTAGGCCATCACTCTCCCCTCCTTAGACTGGTCTGCTCTAAATATAATGTCTTCACCTGAGTTTCTACTCTGGGAGGACGCAGTGGTCAGGAGTGAAGTGTGGATGCTTATTTTTCAGTCACAAGTGTACAAAAGAACCCTGCAGGACAGGAGTGGGAGAGAGCGAGTACTCTTTGAAGATCTGTTAATATATAAAGTAAGGGAACCGGCAAATTCAGCATCCAGATATGTGCCTCTGTGTGATTGTTATGAGCACGTTAGCAAGCAAGGCCAGCTACTAGAAAATGCAGCCTGTGTGTGGTGTTTGAGGAACATGGGTCCAAATCATAGACCTCAACTTGGGTTGACCTTGTGATGCTTGCTGGTCAACCAGTTAGAAGTGTTCGTAGGTGACAAACGTGGCAGATGACAGTGACACCAGGGTGTAATTGACTCGAGTCCTCTGCTTAAGTCTGGTTTCCTTCACAGTTAGCATCACATCATCCCCTGCTACTTTTTTTTCTGAAAAGGTAACAAAGCAGAAGAGTAATCCTGCAGAGAGGAGCAGAATCACATCTTTTGTTGGTCCCTAAAACACACTTAAACCAGAACTAGGCTGCTGGAGCTTGGGGTGCAGTCAGTGGTAGACACTTGTTTGGAATCACAAGGCCCTGGGTTCAACCCCAACACCAAAAGGAAAAAAAAAAGATATATATGAGTGGGAGGAAATAAAATACAGATTTATTTGTAAAACAAAATAATTAGTTGCAGTGGAAGTTATACCAGGATTTAGAGGTTTGGGCATTATTTCTACCTGCTTTGGGATCTTCTCTGCCAGATGCAAGAATGAAAACACCAAGAGTAAAGGGGCCCTCAAATGTGAAACTGAAATTGGAGGGGAAAGTCATTTGTTTCCATAGTGTCTCCCTTGGACCATGGCCAAGGTGCTTCCCAAAGCCCTACTGTCTTGTCCCTGGCCAGACACAGATGTTCATGCAGAACTGAGGCCATGTTGGAGAAGTGGTCCTGAAGCACTCTGGCATCACCTTCATGGTCCCCCCTGGTGTGAATGACCTGCACCTGAGGGGCAGAGGATGCATTTGGAAACCAATAGTCTATGGAGCTTGGAGCCCATGGCTGGGTATTAAAGACACTTGCCCATGGTCCCTAGCCCTGGTCAGAGCTGCTCCCAGCCCATGCAGTCAGGTCACCCCTCCAAATGGTATGGAGTGGGATAATTGGACCCAGAATGATGGGCAGCCCCGGAGAACACAGACTAAGCAGCTGCTCCCCCTACTCACTCACAGCCCTGCCCTTTGGCTTAATGAAGAGTGTACAGCAGAAAGCCCTGAATACCCTTTGTATCCTGGCCGCTCCCTTCCAGCCTGCAATGTCCCGTGCTGCCTGCTTTGAGGCTTTGTTCCACCCTCCGACATCCCGACCACTGCCATCTGTTAGCCCCAAGTGTGGGATCTGCACCCCAGCCAGATGACCAGGCTCTGTCCTAAACACCACCACCCAGCACTTTACCCAATGTCCCCTGCATGTCCACAGCGATGCTTTATCATTCTTGGGTGTCTGCAGCCACTTGCTCCCTCTACACCTTGCTTTCCTCACATGTCACATCCTGTAACTCACAGCGCCTGGCAAGGACCTTCAGTGCTCAATAACACTGATCAATGGATTGAACTGAGATATTGACATGTGAGGTACTGGGTGGGGAGCCACTTAGAACTCTCCGGAAAGCCGGCCTAAAACTTCTAGCATGAGACCAGCACCTGGTGTTCATGAAGCTGTCACTAGATGCTCTGTGCTATAGGTATTTCCAGAGACCAGTGACAAGGATGACAAACAATGGTCATTCACTACTTTTGAGCAAAAAGAATGTCAGGAAAGTGGCAGAAGTTTCTTCAAGAAAACAGCTGCTCTTGGACAGGCCACGCTGGCCAGGCTGCAAGAAAGTGGTGTTTCTCTCTCCCTGGCCTGGCTGTTCCCAGTGTCTGAATGTGGGACCAGTGTCTGAATGTGGAACCAGCGTCTGAATGTGGCTGTGCTCATGTGGAAGCCACTGCTGGCTTTTTGGGGAGCCCTGGACCTCCACATGGGGAGTGAGTCATTACCTGCCTAAGCTGCAGTCAAGATGTGTGTTGCTTTACCTGCCTTTTAAGGAGGTGGCCAGGTCCTTGTCACACCCAGAAGTGTGACCGATGTTCTTCATCTGGACATGCTCTCCAACACCTAAAACTTCAGCCTTCAGTTAGAGCATTTGAGACTACCGCACAGGTTATACGAGAACAAAGAGGCTGCCTGGAATTGTGTTTTCTCCTGTTTTGTTTTCACAACTCTTTGCTGTGTGCTGTTGGATGCTCACCAGGCACAGAGTGAAGGCAGAAGTCATGGGGAGACAGACGGGCCCAGCAGGCACTCAGCCATGTCTGCACACACGAGTCACCCACAGCCCAGTCTTCACCGTGGGCAGCAGGCAAGCTGCAGAGCATGGAGACCCCAGATCTGTGCATGCCAATAGTGACTGGTATCACAGCACAGTGGGGCACGTGTCTATCCAGCGCCCAGTTGTGCCCCCTGAGAGAAGCTGTGGAGGGACAGGGACACGTGGAAAGAGGCACACAGGAGAAGTGCCGTAGGGAGGAGGGCTGCATTCCTCTCCCCCAGGGCAAACTGCTCTAGGACAGGCTAGCATCGAGGTGCTCGGGCTCCTCACATGGCTCAGGACGCGTCTGTGTCTTTAAGTTTTATTTTGAGAGAGCATCTTGCAAGATGGGAAAAAATTACTCAGTGATGCTTGGTAAACAGTGTTCATTCTGGAGCTGTTTTGGTTCATTTGCTAAGGTGGAGTCAGTTGTTCCAATAAAGCAGCTGCGTGTTCCTGGGTAAGTTGGTGCCACTCGCTGGGTCCTTAGGGTCTGGGAGAGGGAACTGTGGGGTGAAGAGGGTCGGCATGGTAGGGAAGGGGCCGCAGGGAAGGGGGACAGCAGGTAGGGCCATGCCTTCGGTCTCTGCCGCTGACCCAGAGTGCCTCCAACAAGCATTGTTCCCAGGTGTATGGTATATCTATGCACATGTGCATGGGGTGTGTACATGTGTGTGCCCCTTGGTCCACATGTCACAACTGTCCAGGCACCATGGAGAAGCCCCACAGAGATAGTGGAAATGGGTCCCCGTGGAGTAGCAGCCTGCAACAGCCCACGTGCTGCTCTGGCCTACCACATGCCCTGAAGGAAGGAGCATGGCCCAGGGTCCTGACGCCTCTCTTGGTGTGCCCACAGCGGCATGACCCTGGCCTCCTCACCAGTGTTTACAGCGGGATCATACACAGAAAGCAGGTGCCGCCATGGCCAGGGCTGTGCACTCAGCAGCCTTGCTGGCTGGATCACAAAGTGGCATCGTCCCTACACGGGTGGTTTGCAGTGACATGAAGCCACTTGAATGGAACTGCTATGAATGAGAGGGCAGCTATGCAAGGAGCCTCTCCTGTCACAGGACAGATGCCCCTGCCCTGCCCTGCCCACCCTCTCTTCAAACACTGCACTTGGTATTAATGACACTGAATGTCGAACTGAATTTTTAAATGGACCTTGTTTTGTTTTGTTTTCTCATCACAGAAGTCATAGCTGCCCCCAAAAGCAAAACAAAAACTAAAATAAAAACCAGCTTTAATTCCACAATCAAGTGCCCCATAGGTAACTCGGCTCCTGCCTGCCAGGGTCCTGCCCACCCGCCCTTTCGTGCTCTTGCAATCTGACTTTCCGTGATGCAGACATCCCTGCAGTCACATGCACCGAGGCCTGAGTGGCATCGAGGACCTTCCTGCAGCCATTTGCAGGGCGAGTGCACTGTGCCATGGAGCTGACCCCCGGGGTGGGGCAGCGTGTTCCCCTGTGTTTTATCCAGCCTGGAAGTAATTGGCCTTTATCCCACCCAGCACATCCTAATGAACCATTTTTTACTCTGTGGCTTTGTGTGTCTGTTCCTTAGTTTTGTCCTGTTACTCCTAATTATGCTCCACAAATAACCCTAAAAATTCCAGGCCTCCTTTGTGTGCATACTTAGGCAACGTGCAGCTTTGTTCCAATTGTTCCTCAAAAGGTGCAGAGAGCTTTTCTTGAGCCTTTGTAGTCTTGGTCTTTCTTTTAGCAGAATTGGAGAATGACAGGTCTTTTCTCTCGGAGTGATCCTGCTCTCTGTAATTTTCCCCCATCAGATGCAGAGTTGAGAAATGAGACATTTGCATTATTGTGTGTATGGATGAATTTCTGCCCCCAGAATCCTATTCAACTTATTTTGCAAATTGTGCTATAAAGCAGCCTAAAATACTTCAAGGGCACTGCAGAAGCCTCCCAGGGCCAGGCTCAGCATGTAGCAGAGGAAGGCAGTCATGCAGAAAGTGATGACTGTGGTACCCAACATGCACACACATCTCTGTTTAATTCTCATGCCTGTGCCCCGAGCATTTGTGTGGAAGGTGTGTGGCTTCCCAGTCCAAGCCGACCCTGTGCTTTGGTGTGAGGCCTCCTCTCTGGTCCCAGGGTGGGGAGGCTCAGTGGCTCTGGTTCCATGCACCCTGGATGTTGGCCCTGGAGGCTGCACCAGGCCATCAGAGATTGGCCTCTCCTGTGTTCCTGGTGGAGAGTTTGAACCCTGGGTCAGGTCTGCTTTGTCTTGCCTTGCTTGGCAAACGATAAGCTCTGTGGGTGTTTTGCACAGTGTGGCCCACACTTCCTGTGTTTGTTTGGTGACAGAGCATTTACCTGGGGGATCGTGGGAAAGCTTGCTCTCATCTTCTCAAAGCCCCAGTCACTCTGAGTGCCCTGGGCATGAGCAGGGCATCTCCTTGGTGAGTGGTTGGGTGTCACATTGGCTGTGCTATGGCCCTAGGACCTGCTCAGGTCTGGCCTGATGGCTGCAGTGCCTGGAAGGAGAACATCTGAAGTCATGACTCCCACCTGGCGGTGGGAAGCTGTGAGGGGCCTAAGACCTCGCAGGGTCTACGCACACCAACCCTACTTCATAAGTCTAAGTCATCAAGCTTAGGGACCTTTCCTGTGTCCCTGCTGTGAGTGGCAGAGCTGGGGTTCAGACCGGACAATGTGGTCACAGCGTCCTCCCCCGAACCACATGTCACACTAGTGCCTTGTGCATATCCTGGATCTACCCTGGGCCTGACCTCTCCCAGTGGATTTCACTGTCTGTTAGGGGATGATTTTTTAAGATGGCAATGTCTGTGAGACATTTACTTCCCGAGAGTAGAGTGCTCATAACCATGGACAGCGATGGCAGTGGTGACTACCTGCACGCCCCCTGCCATACTGTACACTGTCCTCTCTGGGAGCAGGATGTGATATGCATCTGTTTTCCTCCCAACACCCAAGAGAGGCCACACAGCAACAGGCCAGAGCCAGATACTACAGGTCAAGCAGGCCTCTTCAGGGTCCAAGGTCCAGGCAGCAGGATACAGACTGAAGAACGCGCCCCCTCGCCATCTGGAACTGTTGTTTTCACTCACATTGTGCTTAGATGTGCTTAGCTCCCCTGCAGTGAGTATGTAGGGAGCAGGGCCCCCACTCCCACACCCATCCTGGAGCTGAGCTGCCCACCTGACCCACTGTAGGAGCTGCGAAGTTCTGCTGTGGTGCCTCAAGCCTGTGAGGACCCCAGGGGGAAACACGGCTGGAAGGAGCCTGGTTGTGCCCACACCCAAGGGTGCTTAGCAGGGATTAGCAGCTGAGTTTGCCTTTCACATCAGCTGCTGCTGGAGTCAGTGTGGCCTCACGACCGGAGCCCTCTGAGGCTACTGTCACACTCCGCTTGGCCTGGTACCATCTTTCCACAGGTGAAGAGACAGACACAAAGAGGGCGGGCAGCTTGCCAAGGTCACGTAGCGAGCGCATGCCAGTGCCAGGGGTCCAGAGGCAGGCATGACATCATGGATGACGTGGGCACTCAGTCTCGGGAGCTGTGTGGAGGCACCAGCCCCCCAGAGGCCATGGCACATGGCATCTTGTTTGCCATTTAAGGCTGCTGAGCCTGTAGAGTGGAAAGCAGGACCTGAGGGATCCATCAGCACAGCCCCAGCCCTACCTTCCCAGAGGGACATCCTAGGTCTGTCACCCCAGGACAAAGACCTGGCACAGTCAGTCCTGAGCCCACAGTGGCAGGGTCCCCTCCTGGGAGTCCTCAGCTGGGAGGCTACACAGCTGCTTCCCTGCCAGCACTGCGTGGGGCTTCTCTCCTGGGGTCTCCCCTCAGCTTTCCCTTTCCCTTTTAAAACCAATAAAAACTCAATTATGCTATGCACAGGGGCAATTCTGCCAAAATGAAGCCCCTGGTCTGCACAGCCAGTGTGTGCTCTAAAAATCATGCAGAACATAAAGGCTGCCGGAGAAACTGCAGTCAGTCCTCTCAGAGCAGTGCCAGCTGTGCCCACCAGGGGTCTAGGGCCACTCGATGCTGTGTCACTCACGTCACCACAGTTCCACGCGAGGCGGAGCTAAGAACCCAACCCCCGGCAGTCCAGGCACTTGCATCCCGATGCCTTCTAGATGACTTTGAACTTGTCCAGCCCGAAAAGTTTCATCCTGGCTTCATTCCCATTCTGTTGGTTTTTGTTGCACTGACACCATGTGGGGTCACTGGCTGGAGTCTAGGGTTTCTATTGTGACAGGCACTGCGGAGCATAGTAAAGTGAACTTCCTGTTTTCACAGCTATACTGACCTCTATCTCCAAAGTGAAAAGACCAGGCTTAGAGAGCCTAGTGATTTGCCAAGTTCACATAAAGCATTTGTGGTGATCAGACGGAGACCCTAGTCCAGGACTCCCCCCTCCATCTCACAGTGCTGAGCTGTGGGTGTGATCACAGATGGGCACACCCACAGCCCCACTGCTCCCACTTTCACCCAAACTTCACCTCCTCCCTCGGCCTGCCTCCAGGAAGACTCCTTCGGCCTCCTCACTTGGGCGTGGCTGGCACTGTACCTCAGTTGGACTTGCTGGTTTAGGTGCAGTGCATGCCCCCACAGAGGTGGGGCAGCCCCATGTCCCCATGTCCCCATAGCCCGACTCTCTCTGGTCACTCCATGGTGCCAGTGGACGGCAGATGAGACTGCGGTTACCCAGGCTGGGTAGGGGCATCACTTCCCTTACACAATTCTCTGATGGCCTTTCCTTTGTTTTGCATTTGGGCATTAGCATTAGAATAGAGGTTTTTAAAATAAATTCCTTGTTGAAAGGTTCTTATAACCCAACAAGCACTGAAAAGTCCATGGCAGGGAATAAGCAGAGGTGCAACTGTGGCTTGCTCTTTTCTCTCTGCTCCCTTTGTCCTCACAGCAGCCCTTTCTCTTAAGGTCACTGTCCTTGTCTCCTCAGCACCTGCGATGATCCTTGCCACTGGAGCCAGGGCTGGGCTGGGTGGGGCAGTGCCTGTTAGGGCCCCGGGCCAAAGACTGGGCTGTCTCAGCATGGCGAGCTGAGCCTGCTCTCTGTGGTGGGCCGTCCTGCAACCTTCAAGTGCTGCTTCCTCGGCCAGAGGGGCAGCAGCTGCCAGCCAGACCCCAAGGACATGGTCAGGGGCAGCTGGTGTGGTGCTGCCAGGCCCTGGGCCCCACAGGCTGCCCTCAGTTGGAGAGCAAGGTCTGTTCCCCCGTATGGGAACCTCCTCACTCCATGGCTGATGTTCTCCTGAGCAAGGGGATCACGAACTCAGTCTGCCCATGCCATGCAGGAGTCTGCAAGTGTGTGCACAAGTGTGTTCCACACCTGTGTGTGTGTGTGTATACGCACGGACATTTGTGCTCAGAGCCAACCTGCCCTATGAGTCTGCCTCATCTCTGTGTAAGTTTGGGAACACCAGTGACATGGTGCCCGGGACCTGCTATGTCAAGATGACCCCAGGCCGTGCGGTGACCTTTGGTCTGTGTGAACTGTGGTTTTTAGTGGGGTGCAGAGGGCCCAGGTCTTAGCCCGAGAATCCTGAGGCCACCTGCCCCTGATGCCTCTCACTGTCTTGCAGGAGCTGTGCCGCCAGCGCATGGCCGTGCGCCCACCCGATCGGCCTGAGGGCCCACACACCTCCCGCATCAGCAGCGTCTCCTCCCAGTTCAGTGACGGCCCCATGCCCAGCCCCTCAGCACGTAGCAGCACGTCGTCCTGGTCTGAGGAGCCCGTGCAGTCCAACATGGACATCTCCACCGGCCACATGATCCTGGTAAGGCCATGCCTGTGGCAGGTGGAACAACCCTGGCACAAACTGATCCCTGTCCTCTGCTATCCTTCTTCCCTGGGGACAGGTATTTATGCCCGGCACACGTGGGCTGTCAGGTGTTTGCCCCAGGCTCGCTCTCAACAGGGGAGCAGACATTGAAGAGTGCCCACTGTGTGCACCACTCCTGCGACCCCTAACAGGAGTAGCGGTCACCTCCTTCACCCTCAGTTCCCAGCCCACTGGCACCACTGGGTAAATAAGTGCCCCAACATGCATTGTCATTAAGGTGAGCCAGCTGTCCACTGTGACCACATGCAGGATGGCAGTGTGGTGGTGTTTGCTGCTAATGAATGTGCAGGTTTCTTTAGAGATGCTTATAGTTCTGCCGTTCCTCATGTGCTCCCTCCTATCTCACACCACCAGCGCTTTCCCTTGCAGGCACCATGAAAGCCAGAGCACCCAGCTGGTGCAGTGACTGTCACTGGAATTGCACCCTCTGTGGGCAAAGCCGAGCCCACCTCCTCTCCCAGCTGCAGCAGCTGCTGTGTGTGGGGTGTGGAAGTGCTCACGGCTGTAAAATGAGGCCAGGACCACCCTGAGGTGTTGGCACACAGCACAAGCTTTGGGGAACTGTCCTCACTGAATTACCTAATAATAATTTGAACTGCTGAAATTGGACCTGGAAAAGCCAGAAAAACGTGTGTTTTAACTAAAAAGCCTTGAGGCAGAGCTGGGAGGTGAAACCTGGTGGCTGCCGGCAAGCCCAGGCTTCAGCGATCAACTCGTCCCTGGATGTTCAAGTCCAGAGTTGTCTGGATGGGACAGTCAAGGACACTGAGGCACATTATGGCTGGCTCCGAGAAAGAAAAAGCAAAGGAGGAGAGAAGTCTGACTTCCTGGTCAGTGAACAAACAGTGGCCTGTCTTACCTTGTGGCCCTCACCCCCATCATACCCTGCAGTGGCTCCCAACAGTGGAGACACCGAATCCAGGCGTTGAAAACAGCTCCTCGTCCATGTGCCAAGCCAGCGTCACACTCCCACTCTGTGCCTGTGGTGGCTGGCGTCAACAAAACTGCTTCTCTGCAGGAATAGTGGTCACATTACTTGGATGGGACTTTCAGGGATTTTGAGGTTTGTTACTTTCAGAAAAGAAGCCAAGACTGGAAGCTGGGGCCCGTCGAGAACTAGCACCATGGCTGAACCTTCGGGCAAGCCCTTGCCAGTGCTGCGGGGTTCCTCAAATCCCAGGACACCAAGCAGGACTTGGTGACATCTTGGGGCCATATGGAGCATGAGAATCCTGCATCTCACAGGCAAGTGGCTCTGACGGTGGTGTGTGTGATGGTGAATCTGAGCCCGGCACATCAGTTAATTTTCAGCTGAAATGCCTGAGCCATGAGGACGACCTTGTCTCATCTGACCGAAGATAAGGTCCTTTGGGAGCTTGGTTAGTGCTACGAGACCCTGTCACCAGCATTTGTTCAACCTCAGCATTGACCCATGAGCTCCATCAGCCCTGGGGACTCAGTACATGGAGCTTGTAAACTTGAGGAGGCCGAGGCTTCCTTGCCACCAGTGCTGTGTGTGAAAGGGACACAACCAGGTGCATTTCCCTGACTGCAAGACACAGGCTGACATGGAGAGGCAGGGAGTGTGGTCGCCACTGCAGCCCAGGAGAGCTGGGTAGTGCCTGGGACTCTTATCGCTTCAGGAAAGAAGCCCTGGCTTTGCCCCAGCTTCCTTCCAGGTGGACTCAGGCCACTCGAGCTCTCATCTGGGCGCCTTCTGCATGCAGAGCCCTCGTCTGCATGTCTCCTAAACTTAGCTCATTCCCTCAGCAGGCGAGGCAACCTGGCTCACCCTTTGGCTATGGGGTGCCCAGCCACCCTCAGGGGAGGGTTGAGAGCCATGGAGAGTGGACCAGAAGTGGTACCCATATGACCCACAGGGAAAACCTGCATGGAACGTACTGGAGAAACTGACATTGGGGCTCACTAAAGCTACAAGAAGAATTCCATCACCAAGCATTCCATGGTGGTCATTTGGCCTGACCCTTGGTAAGGATGGCTCATGTTTATCAGAGGGCACACAGGCTGGTCGTTCCTGCTGTGTGGCATGGGCTCAGGGGCTGTCAGGCAGATTATACAGAGTCCAGGGGAATGTGACTAAGAGTTCTGGGTACTCAGCACTCCACTGGAGCAGCTGCAGCGTATGGCATTTTAACACAGATCTGAAGAACAAGGAGCAGGGCTATTTATATTCAATGTGGTGCAAGGATAGGGTGCACCCCAGCACCAAGAGGAGTGACCAAGTCTCTAGGAGCACTGTTCTCCAGCCCCCAGAAGTGCTGGGCTGCCTTTCCTGGGATGCTGGGCCCTCCAGGCCAGTCGGGCCTTAGCCATGTTCTGCTGCACGCTGACTTCTGTGCTGGAAATCGTGGAAACAATTCAGGGAGCACATCTTCCGTCAGAGAGCAGTGCTGAAGGAGCCAGGGCAGAGGGCTGCTCGGGGAGGAGACAGAGGCTGTGGAGCTGCTGGGGACCCAGCCCTCCAGGACAAGCCACGCCCCTGGAGGAAGTCGAGCACCTGTCACCCCAGTCAAGGCATCTCTGTGGTGGAACTGGCCACACAGAATGAGGGCTGGGGAGGCACGGGGCGTGTGGATGTTCACAGGCAGGGCCAGCAGGCTGTGAGTGGACAGGGTGGCACGTGGTCAGCATGCTCCCCAGCCTGGGTGCTGTGTGCTCACATACGGAAACTGGCCAGGTTCCAGGAACCCACGAGCCAGCAGTTCAGCATCTCTGGGCAGATCTACTGCGCTTGCTCCTCTGTGAACCAGGCCGGGCAGGTGGGAGCTGTGGCTGCTCCGCATGGAACCCTTAGCTCAGGGCTGGGTCCTATAAGCTGCACCATTCTGATTCCAACCCTGACTCTGGTTTTTGTTACATTCGCCTTCCTTTGTCAGACAGTGCTTTTTAAATATGTGATGTTTGATTCTCCTGGATTAGTTGTACACGTCAGTGAAGCTCAGTGTGGTGCTCCAACATGTGTAGAGTATGCACTGATCAAATCTGCCTCCCTCCACCCTCGCTGCACCCCAGCCTCTAGGTATTGCTGTTTTGCATTTGGGGTAAGATGGAACCAGCCTAGGTGTCCCCAAGCAGATGAGTGAATAGGAAAGCCCGTGTATGTACATGGGTGTATACGCGCACGTGTGCATGTGTGTGTGCACTGTGCAGTGTTAGTCACGACGGAGATTGCACCGTGTTGTTGCTGCAGAGGGCTGGAGAACACCGTGTGGAGTGAAGTGAGCCAGGGACAGGTGTTGGCACACTCCGTGCCCCTCTCCCCGGTGAAAGCATCTTTTAAAAAGCCCCACTCAGGAGAGGGGCGTCAGCAGTCTGCCAATAGGAGTCCTGGCCAAGGGAGGGTCTGGCAGCCTCCTAGTGCCATCTTAGAGAAGCATTTGCAGTGGGTTGGGTCCCAAGGGAGGGCACCCAGGGCACACCCTTGCACCAGGACGCTGGCTCCTGTCTGGGGCTGTTCCAAGGCAGTGCAGTGCTGATTCCTCAGTCCAGTCAGGAGCTCTGGGAAGCAAGTGATGTCACTAATGTCAATTTTCAAACTGTTATAAAATCTGGCATTGTGTTGTAAAGAAGGGACACGCCTTCCTGAGAGATTCCGGTGTCTTTTGTAAGGGGTGTGTTGTTTAAGAGTCCTACTCCTGTGTCACACGTGCTCTCAGAGCATGAAGCTTCCGTGTGTTGGGCTCCATGTGAGGCTGACAGAGACTACGAGTGTCCTGATTTCTAATTGCATGTGAGTCATCAGCATGTTGCATGCGTGTCCCTCACAGCCAGCACTAGCAGGCTGAGAGAAACATGGAAAACAAGCTGGACTGGACATGGCGCATGCCTGTACTTGGGAGGCTGAGGCAGGAGGATCACAAGCTTGACTTGGGCAATTCAATCTCAAAATAACGAAAGGGTTGGGATGCAGCTCATTTGTAAAGCCTTTACCTAGCATGCAGAAGCCCCAGGTTTGATTCCCAGCACCACTAGTTAGAAAAATAAAGTTTGTTTTAAAACCTCCATTAGACTTACAGAACTGACTTCAGGAAAGTGGTACTGAATGAACTTTTCAGGAAGACGTCTGTCTCAGTGTCGAGTGGGTGGCTTTTGCCTTGCCTTCACTCCCAACATGTGGCACAGCGATGTCACAGAGCAGATGCCATCTCCAGAAGCCACGCCACAGGAGCTGTGGTCAGGCTGTGCCCAGACACCCGCAGCACCCTGGGCATGGGTGTAAAACCCACAGAAATGACAAGCTCCACCATTGCAGCAAGTAGCCTAAGGAGTCCATGTCATAGACGACAGAAGGCAGTAGGTGACCTGGTAACCAGTGTGGGGCTCTCATGGCACTGAGGTTCTCCACAGAGAACCCCGTGACCAGTACGGGGGATGCGTGCGATGCGTCCACATGGAGACAGAGCCCGGGGCAGCTGCACGCCCTTCGCTGAGCATCGAGTCTCCCGACAGCCCAGGTTCTCCTTCCCCGCTCCCACCGCACCCACTGGCTCTGCGTGGCAGCTCCTGCTTGTCGCTCACAAGAAGGCGTCTCTGGAAACTTGCAGATCCCCTGGTGACGCAGGAGGAGCCACTGGGCCCATGGCAGGCTCTGACTTCAGTCTTCCTCTGTCCAAGCAGCCCCAGGGTGGCCAGAAGGTTCCTGTCCCCTGTCACTGGTGGGTCGTGGATACAGCGCCGGTGGAATCCTCTCTGCAGCAAGGTTTCTTTGGCAGCTGCTCACGGCTTTCCACTCCTCTCAGCTGGGCTGAGATACCTTCCTCCCTCGCCTTCCTTTGGCCTCCATGAGCAGTTTACTGCCTCAGACCCCACGGCGCCATCTTTCGCGGTGCAGTTTCCCGGGGCAGTTTTGAACAGTGGCGTTCATAAGATGAGGGGTGTCACCTGCCCCAGGGAAGAGTTCTGGCGGGGTCTTTCCCAGTGTTACATGTCCCCAGGTTACACATCCTGCAACCGTGTTAACTACCCCTGCCGCAGGAGAGGGCAGAGGGAGAAAGAGACCATCCAGCAGGAGAGCCACCACCCCTGGAGCCCCGAGGGTCCTGGTGTTGCTTCTGCACTGGGACCGCTCAGGAGCAGTTCAGAGCCAGACACACAAGTCAGTCTGACCTCCAGTGGCTGCCTGGCTTTCTGGCCTAGACCTGGAGCCCCATCTGAAGGTCACCTGTATGACGCTCCTGTGCTGAGTCACAGGGACACCTGAGGCCCCAGGATGAGGCCTCCTGTGCAAGAGGAAGATCTTGGAGAGCAGCAAGCAGCAGTGCCCACACACCTCTCTGTCCCAGCGGCCACTGCCCGTTGCCCCAGGTACAGCAGCTCAGTGTCTCCACTAAGGACAGTTCCAGCAATTTTCAGTCTTGCCCCTCAGACGATACTATGTGAGAACAGACAAACCTGCCTTCTAGAAGAGGGCCCTGGGTCCCTGCAGATGCTTGGTTTGTTTTGGCAACTAGTGTCATTCACTGCCCTGTTGATAGTGCTCGCCTCACTGTAGGTGTTGGCCAGTCAGCCCCAGAGTCACTCTGGGAAAAGGCAGCTTCAGCGTGCTCTTCCTGTGTCTGAGCCCGGTGTCATTCACACATCTAGGTGCACTCTTTCCTCCCTGGGATGGTTTTGTGATGGCTCTGGGCGGCACACAGCCCCTCCTGAGTACACAGTGCCATAGACCTCAGGTCAGGGGAGACATCGAATCTGACCCACTTGCTCCTGTCCCGCTGTGGACTCAATCATTCCTCTACATGGGCCAGGCAGCCCTAGATACCTCCAGCAGCAGTGTCGGTTCATCGGGGCAGTTTCAGGAAGGCAGGGAAAGCCCGCAGCCACACCAGGGTCGCAGGCAGGAAGCACAGCATGGCAGGTGCACACATCTCCCATGTGCAGGCTGTGGTTCTCGCAATCTCGGGCCAGGGTCTGTGTGTCTGGAGTGGCTGTGACACAGCGTGTTCCTCTCGGTGAGGGAGGGCAGGCTGGCTGCTGCGGGCGCCACACTGTGGCCCATGTGGCCTCCAGGCCAGCACTCACACATCCCAACCGCCTCTTCTCAGGACAGCAACTAGCTGGGGAAGGGCCCCGCCCCCAGGGCCTCGCTGCAAGTCAGACAGCTTGTCTTTCTGCAGATGAAGTCACACCCTTCACATCCTCCAGGGGTTCAGGGGACGCAGCTCAGCCCACAATGAGGCCATGTGTGATGCCCGTGTCCCGGTGGCTTGAGGCTGGGGAGAGGCCCTGTCTTCCTGTACCACCATGTGGGTGGTTCTGCCCCTCTGTGCTGAGAGAGCTGTTATCCTGGCTCTTTTGTTTTACAGCCTGTACCGCACCCATCTCCCTGGGTCTGGTGGTCCCCTGCTAGTTCCCATCTTCCTCATGACTGTCTTTCTGACTTTACACCTCCTTGTTTTGGAATTCTTCTGTGCCTTGGAATGGACTTATTTTATTTTTATTTTCACCCCAGACTTATAGTGTGTGATACCTGAACCTGGGAATTGCCAACTTCTCTCAGTTCTGGATACTCATAAGTCATTTATGACCTAAAGTTGTCCCTCTTTGATGTCCTTTCTAGTAGAAATGAGTTGGACACTGATACCCATATGTGTGTCTTTCATAGTGCTCTGTTGACCCCTGTGTCCTGAGTTCCAGGGAATTTCCTTAGCTTTCTCTTCCATTGTCTAGTATCTCTCTTCAGCAGCATCTAATCTGCTTGTCCACCCATTGTGTCTGTAATGTCAAAGAGTGTTTTTCACTTGTGCTGGTCCATTTTGTCCTTTTTCAAACCAGCCTGCTGGATTGTTCTGCTGTGTCCTTGGTTTCCACCTTAATCCCTGTGCTCATTACAGATCTATCAGATGGTTTCTACCTCCTGTGTCCGTGGTCCTGGACCTCATGCTGCTCTTTGCTCTTGAGCTGACTTGTTCCTGGTAATGTGGGTCTGGTTGTATTCCAGTCAGACTGCCTCATCCACGGGCTCCAACAGTCTGCTTCTCCTGTGGCCCTGCGATAGGCACATTCACTTAGGAGCTTTTGAGAGTACTTCTGGAGAGCTGGGCACTTGGGCATCGTTACAATATGCCCCTTCTCCCAGCTCCTTTGCTAGAGCTTGGGTCACTCACATGAGTTTGGTTGGAGCCCCCATCCTTGCTGAGGCCAATGTTCTCATCTCCCCTTTGGAGCCCACTGGAGAAGGACGAGCCTCCTGACCCGGCATACTCTCGCCCCAAGAGCCTGGTGATTGGAGGCCCTGGTACAAGTCCAGAAGAACACAGAACTCTGTTTTAGGTCCCAGAGACCACCTTGCCCTGCTCAGGCACTTTGCCACCCATCCCCACTGTGTTTCTCATCCACTCTCCAGTGACTTCCCCAACCTCTGGGGAAGGCTGCCCGTGGCATCATCTTCTCTTACTGGGAAATGGGTTGTGCATTAAACAAAGAGGCAGCTGTGCAGAGGCTGTGCTGCTTTTGATTTCTCCACAGTGGGCAGTGGCATCCGAGAGCCAGCTTATGTCCTCCGTAATTCACAGATCCCTGTGGGCCACCTGGCTCCCAGACTCACCCTCTGGGCCTGGCAGAACGACTACCTGCAAACCCACAGCCCACACAGTGGTGCTGGGTGTGCCCTGTGGGCCCCTGCTAGCAGGACGCACTTGCAGTAGTGAAGGCAGCTGTTGGCAGGGGCAGGCTCACACCAGAGGGCAATGACACCTGCTAACACGCTGATCATCACCACAGCCATTGGGATGCAGGCACAGGGCTGTGGTCTGAGCAGTCTGTGTGGAGCTGGTATCAAGCTGAGCGAAGATGATGTCTGTGCTGTGATATTCACTCTGATGTCACCCCACGGTGGGACAGTGCTCTTGACGTTCTCTGTCTTTGCTCTTTCTCATACTCCCAAGCAAGGCCTGACCTTGCCAGCTGCTGGCTACAAGGCTTGATCCTGACCTGGCTCTGCTTCTGCTCCACCCAGCCCAGCCATTCCACTCTCCTCGGAGCCGAGGAGAAGAAGGGAGGGTGGCTCGGGCTGCATCGCTCTGGGCAGGTCCAGTTGGGTTGGCCAGGAGCTGAGCCATCTCAGAGAGCTGGACTTGTGTTCCCAGGCCTACATGTCTCTTCATTCCTGTTGCTCCCCATGAGCACAGAGCTTGTTTAAGGAAGGTAAAATCAAAGCATTCTACTGTTAATGACTACTCTTAGAATTTCCGCAAATATTTTCTAATGTGTGTTGTAGAATCCAATGTTTCGCATCTAATTATGGGAGAAACAAAATCATGCCTATGTCACTGTCTGGATAACCTTTACTGCACTCACTGGAATTCTTTATTCTTCCAAAAAAACTTCATCAGAAAATCGTAACGAGTGCATCACTGGTACAGAACATAAAAGGCTGCTGCTAAGAAAAGACCTGCTGCTCTGTGACCGATGCGCTGCCTGCGTTGCCAGGCAACCACCTTCCTCTGCCCCCTCCTCAGGCTTCCCTGTTATAACCACTGTCGTCATCTGAAGAGTAAAAATGTTTCCTGCAGGCCTCCTCCTGCAGGTGGGTGACACAGAGGCTGGTCTCTGAAGGGGTCATGTCCTGTAATTGTGGCTAGACTTTGGCCACCTAGATTTCATAGATGACAGTCAAGTCAGGGAAGGTAGGTGGACAGCCATTGAAACAAGCAGCTCTGCTGTGGTGTGGCACACGGAGACCCCACAGCAGCTTGGAAAGAGGCCTTGAAAGGCACCAGTGCCACCTGCAACCCCAAATGCCAGCATGAACGTACCCACAAGCACCGTGGTCCTGCTGCCACAGCCCCCGCAGGGGATGCAGTCTCTCCTGGAGGCACTTTCCTGCCTTGCTATCCGTTAGAGGATCTCTCCATCCTGGGTCATCTTAGAATTGCATTTTCATGAGAGCCCTTTATCTCTTATCCCCTGCCTTTCCTATTAACTCTTTGGAACCCAAAGCTGGCCTCCCAGTGCCTTTTATACACGGGGGAAATTTCTAAGTAACTCAGAACGTAGAGTACATTTCTTGTGTCAAAGGGATGTGGTTGAGCTCGGACTCAAATTCTTATTTTTCTATTTGATAAAGAATGTGCATTGATTGACATTAGTAGAGATTTGTTGTAAACCAAATATTTGCAAATAGATCCTTTCATACTGTCCAAGTAAGTTGTAAAGACTAAACACAAATGCAGCCTTTGCCAGACATCTCCTCTTTTAGTGGCACAGCTCTGGTTTCCATTCCTCCCTGAAACCTTAGAAGGCACCAGCTTTCTTTGTAAAAGCCAACACTGGTTTCTGTGTTAAACTATCTGCATTCAAACTTTGATTATCCAAATGAAATGAGGGGATTTAATTATTGCTAAGCAGAAAGGTTTAAAAGGATGAGAAAAGAATTAGGAAACTCTAATCTATTTAGAGTGACTGAGATTTATCTTTTGGCCTTCTGCATAGTCTCTTCTGAGATCTTCAGTGTTTTCTATTTATCTATGAAGATAACTTCATCATCCCAGTTGAAATAAGATACTTCATTTGTAAGTATTTGATAGAGGGCTATTTTGGGAATTCACGATTCCATGGGTTGATTTTTTTTTAATTTTTAAAAAGCAGATATCAGTAATAATGTTATAAAATGGACTTAAATTTTCTTTAGGCTTGTTTGAATTGGAGTAGTTGCAGACTGGTATTTAAAATCAGCACATTGTCATTTTTTTTAAATGTCTGCAGACCAAAATTACAACAAAAGAAACACACAAAAGATATTTGGTAAAGGCAGGTGGTCTGGATAAATAATGTTCCTTTCATTAACATATTTCCCTTATTAACTGTGTAATTAATTGCACACAGCCAAGGGAAGGCATGGAAATTGCATTTTGTGATATATCAAAGCTGACTTACGCGTCACACTTCCATACAATTTGCCATTAATGAAGCCCGAGATGGAAGCCTCAAATCTATAATTATTACTTACTCTTTGAATGACAAGCAAAGAATTTTATCAGCAGAGTTTTAAATGAAAAGGGATTAGCAGTTAATGTTGAAATTGTTAATCTTTCTTATGAAAATAATTTTAAAGAAAACGTTGTAGTGGGAAGGGAGGCTCGAGGGAAGCATCTGCCATTGAAATGGCCATTTTCTGATGCTCCATGTGCGTTTGTCTACATCTGACAGCAAGATGAAAGTATTTTTAAAGTGAATGAATATTTTATGGGGTCTGGAGCTGATTGTGTATCCGGGGAATTGTTATCATTGTCCCCCCATACCTGGCCAGGGACTGGTTTAGACAGCCAGGACCCAAGCCAGAGTTGGAAAGGAAAAGACAGGAGAATGTCCTGCAAGAATGGAAGCTTCCTTAACTGGTTAGTGCCGTGGGCGTCTGCCTCTGCCCCTCTCACAGCTCCTCACTGTAGGTAATGGACATAGATGTGCTCAGGGAAAAATACCTCACAGAACAGTGCTGCCCAATGGCCCACAACTGTACAGTGGGCAGCTCTGCTGGGCTTGTGTCACCACCGGCCTCTTCAGAGTGCATGTGACAAGACCTCGTGTCTGTGTTCCCATCACATGTGACCAGCCTTTGGCCACACTGGGGCTTGGTCAGAATCTGGGGATCTGTTCTGCATCCACAGGCCCTGTTGTGTCTGGACTCTTCACCCACTCTGCAGTGTTTACCAGACCCAGGCTGTGTGCCGCACACCGTCCATAACGCAGAGGTGCGAAATCAGCTAATGGGAGGGCCTAATACACGCATCCCATTAATCTGTGCTTCTGATTTTCCCCCTGAATTGGTGACACTGACTAAGATGCCAAGTGTATGAAGCTGCTCAGATAGCAATGGGTAAGAGAGGCACCATTCTCACTTCAGGAGCTCAGGAAGCCAGGCTGCCACAGCTCCTAGAGCCTCAGGCACTCATGGTGCCCAGGATGACACCTTGCTAGAGATGTCCTTGAGGGTCAGCATGTCAGCACCAGAGTTCCAGTGAGCTCTTCGGGAAATTCTGAGCCCTTTCCTGTGAAGTTGCACAAAGGTGACCGTGTGTTGTGCAGAGATGAATTCTTTACTCAAAATCGAGTCACTCCTTGGTTTCCATCCAAATGTATCTTGAAGAATGGAGCCCCACTGATCTCCTCTGACTCAGAAGCCTGCGTAGATCTTTGTGTCATCAGGCACTCAGCTCGAGGTTGCAGGAGTCACTTAATACCTGGAGCCCAGCCTGTCAAAAAGTGGTGCGGTGTCCCCAACCTGCCGGGGGGTGGGTCGTCGCTCTGTGTGAGAACCATGTGTGGGCTTGGGGACAAGCCCTCAAGCACCTTTGTCTGCATTTCGAGAATTGCCCTATCTGTGGAGAAGAGTACCAGGACATTGTGGGTCACTCTAGTTGTTCAGCTTTTTACGTTGAAGATCTTAGGTTGAGCCACGGGCTGTTCATTTTCCATGCTGCTTAGTGTACAAGGTGAGGCTGCATACAACAGGTCACAACGAAGCCAAATGGTGCCATCAAGGGTCTGAATGTTTCCTCCCTGTAACCCAAGCATGGAGGTCATTAGAAATATCAGGGTTATTCTGACTTCTGTTCAGGCTTCTGACGTCCAGTAAACCAAGGTCTTCTTTCTTAGATTGAGTCATGGATGTCATTTCTTGCTGTGATTATGTGAGGAATAAAGTTTAAGCTAATTACAAAATATTTGGAAAAAGCAAAGGTCATAGAAATTTTAGGAGTGTAAGGAAGAACAGTTGGTGATGAAATAGTCTAAAATCTCATTTGCTCCTGGGCGAATCTTCACAGCTCCGGAACCCCCCGTGCTCACCCTGGCCCATCTTCGTAACCTGCAGTGGAAATAACCATCTTAATCAGGGCCAAGGGCACTTACTTTGCTCCAATTTCCTCAGTGCCTTTCCCTTACTCTTTCTGTTGTTGATGATGTTTTTTGTTCATTTTGTTTTCTGCACTGGCAACTGAGCTTAGGACCTCGTGCTCCCTAGGAAGGTGCTGTGCTGCTCAGCCACATCCCTGGCCCCGCCCCCTTCCCCTTGCTGTTAGGAAACCCTGGGTCCACCCACACACCGCAGGCTCTGGCTGGGGGCTTCCCTATGCTTCCCCCCACTTCCTCAACCTGCCCTGCCCCACCTTCTCTTCCTGGGAGGCTCCATGTCCCCCTCTTCGACAGCCCACCAAGTCCCGACACATCAGGCTCCTCCTGTTTTCCAGGAGGGGACTCAGTTGCTCCCTCAACAGAGGTCTGGGGTCTCCCAGCCGAAGCCTCTGTCTCACCAGGGTTACGTATCTGTGCCTTGTCCTGTCATCTGAAGCCGTCATGTTAATTCTGTCTGTTTATGATGTGTCCTGGACACTCCTCCAGCTAGCGAGATCAGCCCCACAGAGATGGCCTGGACTGAGGAGGTACTGAATAAAACTGTTTTAACCCATGACTGAGCAGCCTACAAGTGGGCAAAATTCTGGCTTGAACAATAGCTTTTCTCTCAGGTGGGGGTGGTGGCACACACCTGTAATCCCAGCACTTGGGAGGCTGAGGTGGGAAGATTATTACAAGTTCAAGACCAGCCTGGGCTACAAAATGAGCCCAAGGCCAGCCTGAACTTCATAGTGAAACCCTGTCTCAAAAAGACAAAAAGACAAAAAAAAAAAAAAAAAACCTCTGCTATCCACTTTCTCTCCCTTAACTAGAGACAGCATTGAGTTTCACTTTAGATTTAAATATAGTTATTCTTTCACAGGAAAGGTAGTATGATTCCCTTAATTATTTTCCATTTCTTACGAGCACTACCCTTTGTATTTTACCAATGCTCAGATAACCTTAATTTTTAAGATGTTTAAATAAGATAATAAGATTCATAAAATTGTTCATTTAAAATTCTTTGAACTCCTCAAAGAGTGACAGCCCGAGCATACAGGGGGCATCACTGTCATCATCACAGGGCTGCTCAGCTCCTCGCCTTCCCGCAGGAGACCTCTGTCACCCTCTCTGTCTCTCTCTCTCACACACACACACACACACACATGCACGCATACACACAGACACCAGTAC
The DNA here is from genome assembly GCA_004027295.1 of Dolichotis patagonum. Taxonomy (NCBI): domain Eukaryota; kingdom Metazoa; phylum Chordata; class Mammalia; order Rodentia; family Caviidae; genus Dolichotis; species Dolichotis patagonum. The sequence goes on from PVJX010002892.1 coordinate 46,826, forward strand.
CACTTGGCGCTGGAGGACGCTAACGTGAGACAAACGCATCCTATGGAGGAAGGACCCCCCCCCAACCCCATGCAGGTGGCAGGACAAAGAAGCATATTTTTAAGGTTTATCGGACCATTTCTGGGGCAGAATGTGCTCATTAACATTCTCACCCGGTGCCCACTGTGTGTCTGTAAAACTGCAATTTTCTTTTTCTATAAATCTGTAACATAAAGGTTAGAAGGAATCTCCATTTCTTATGGTCACTCTTCCTTTAGAGACCCATGAGCGTTGCCCTCCCAAGGTGACCTCGCAGGCCTCTGGAGCAGCAGCCCAGCACACATGAACCCCTGCTCCTTAAAACACAAAACAGAAATTTAAGGGCCCAGAGCTAGGTCCAACCTCATGACCCCCCCCCCACCGAACATCCTGCAGCCACGGAGCATTCAGAACTCCCTCGAGCTGATGTGATTGCCCAGTGCTGGGCCACTAGAATTCTACATTTCTAGATGTGGAATACCAAAAGCTAAAATTACAGTCATCCAAACACATTAATTAAGCTTCCAGGTAACTGAGTTCTGCGCAATGGGATTTAACCAGTTTCTGTGTCCTCCTAGATCATCACTTTGCAAAGAGTTAATCATCTTCTTCACTCTTCCTGAAGCGCGTGAGAACTAGGGTGATGATGTCTTGGTCTTGTCCCCCCTCATTTCCCTCTGTCACTCACTGACTCGCTTCTCCCTGGACTGCGTGCTTTCGAGGACTCCCAGAAGGCTTCCTGTTTGAAAGCATCTGATTTTTCTCCACTACTCAGTTTAGAACTTTCTACCCTCTCTGCATTGACTGGCTACAGTGTCAGGAAGGGGAGTCATTTCTCAGTCACACAGAGACAGCCTCCTTGACAAGTTTCAGGGGCGCCAGGCCTGCAGGGTCCTGAGAGCAGAGCGGTGGGTGCCCACGGTGGCCCCAGATGTGGCAGTTACTCCAGACATGTGCATTAGCACATCCAGTCTAACTGCCTGCCAGTCACACCCGCCTCTGAACTTCCAGATAACTGGGGCAAGGGAGCACCCTCCTCACCAGGAGCTCCTCATCCTTAGAAAAACTCCACAAAAGCAATTTTTTAAGTGCAATACCTAGAGAAAGACCCCATGAGTGGTCTTTGTTCCTTCTGGTTCCCCTGGCCTTGTCCCTCCTCCTCAGGCTTGACAGAGAGAGCCCAGAGGTGGCTTCCAGGGCCTGACTTGCTCTTTCAGACCCTCTCCACGTGGGCACGTGAGCAGCCTCTCATGGTGGCTGGGCGATGGTCTGCCATGACGCATGGACACCTGCTCTGTTGGCTGAGGAGCCAGCGCGGTCCATGTTCCAACACCCAGTGGGGCCCACTGACCCTGGCCCAGGGCACAAGTGACGTTGGTGGAGGCCGAGCCCAGGACAAAGGTGCTTGCACACCGTGTTGTCATATCAGTTGGGAGGTGGGGAGGTGACTCAGAGACAGTCCTTGGGTTTGCAGTTCCTGTTTCTGCAGGTCTTCCCCAGAAGCTCTCCTCAGTCACTTAGCCACCTCTGACCTTTGAGTTTGCGACACTACTTTGAATTTCTAATTTCACACATTTTAACATGCCCAATGCATGACATTCATAAATAAGGTTTAAAATGTGCCTGATGCAGCAGCCCATGGACAGCCAAAGTGCCCTCCCAGCAAGTGGCAGGCCACGCTCTGCTCTGTGGGGTCCTGTGTGTGACTGAGGTGGCACCAGCCCGTCCTCCTCTTGCTTTTTCCTATTTTTGCTAGAAATTCAAATGCCTTGCTTTAGAATTCAAGCATTTAGCAGAAGCATTGTCCTTAATGCATCCACAAAGATAAGTGGTGATGTTTATTTTTAAAGATAAACAAGTTATCCTTTCTCCCAGAGAGCCGCAGAGCAGCTTATTTCCTGCTTATTTCAGAGAAAGCAGAGATTTAAACACAGGTCCTAAGGTGGCCTTGACATGGTGGTGTTCTTCATGTTAGCAGAGGGTTTGATTTACCATCACTAAATTAAAGAGCATTGCTCTACAGTAAGCACCAGGGAGAAGAAGGGAGAGAATCAGAGCTATCCTGTTATTAACTGTGTCCACAAAACTCTGCTTTATATAATAACCTTTCCTGCAGTGGACAGATGTGTACCTTTTTCTTTTGGGGAGATACTGGGGATTGAACCTAGAGCCTTCAAACAGAGCTACATACATACCAGCTCCTTTTCTATTTTTAGTTTTGAGACAAAGTCTTGCTAAGTTGCCAACCTGGGCTTTAACTGGCAGTCCTCCTGCCTCAGCCTCCCGAAGTGACATACAGTCATTCCCCACCATGCTTGGCTAAATGTTCATTTCTGTGATGTTCATTCACCATCACAGGGATGCCATTTCCTGTCAGATCCTGGAGTAAAGGGGGGTCTCTGATGATCCCTGGGGACTTTCTGCTGACGTCGGTGGTCTTGGCGCATTTGACTGGACTGAAACACTGGTGATTTGCCAGTGGGCTCTGGCTTCTTTGTAACAGTCATCACCCCCCAGTGTTAGTACTGCCTGGAGGAGTTTGTTTTCATCATTCTCTTTGATACTAATAATGAAATTTCTTGCACCTGTCCTGCTGAAAGCTAAGAGATGGCAGAGCAACACAATCTTTGTGACCTTTCATGGACCCAAACTCATGCTGGCCCAGCCCAGGCTGCATCCCACCACTCCATGGGATTTCCTCGCCAAGCAGTAGTTGGGTGGCTGTTGTCTCTGAATCGAGTGTCTCCTGGCGCTGCCTCATCTCCAGATCACCAGGGAGGACCTTCCCCTCAGAGAGCAGCACACAGGAGAGGGCTGCCGCGCAGGGTGGGGAGGCCTCCCCGAGTCGCAGCATTCCATGGGGTACCAGCCAGCCAGAGCCCTTCAGAACTCACAAGCACGCATGGGCCGTGCCTCTCTGAGACCACGGTGCAGTGCCACAGTCCCCAGGGCCCACTCGCAGACGCGAGTGCTGAGCTCCAGTTCTTCATCCCTCAGTCGTGATGGGGCATCCCAGCTGCTCCACCTGGGCCTGGACACCTCACGTGCTTCATCTTAGCCCTTCCACGCAGGGCCGCTCCACCCAGATTGGAGACGGCACGGAGAGGGGTCGGGCACATCCCCAGCCTGTGACCACAGGAGGGTCCTGCCGTGTGCACCGGAGGGCAAGACTTGAAGGAGACGGCCCCAGCTGGGCCTGGATGGACTTTGAGGTTATGACCGGGGCCCAGGGTGGGAGCCACCCTTTGCATGGGTTTAAAGATGGCTCTGAATAACCCAGGAAGGAAGAAGTCCACAGGAATTGTGTCATGAAACATCAACAGGCCTGAAGTATCGGTTTTAGGAATGTCTTCTAAGTTTCAGAGGACTTGGAGTCCTTGTCTCTCGGTGCCCATCCCTAGTATGAGACATTAATCTGCAGTGCAGGTTACTTACAGGTCACCAGGAAGCTGGGCAGAGGGACTGAAATGCGGTCCACACCCTAGAAAAAAATGAATCTCACGGAGCTTGAGGCTACAGTGACAGTGGAAGAGGCAGCTGTTAAGAAGGTGCGCAATGGGGGCAGGGCTGAAGAGTGGGCTGGAATCCAGGGAGGATTTGCCATGGCAACATCACCAGGAGCAAAGCTAGAGCCGGGAGTGAGGGAGCAGGCAGTGGGGACGGGACCTCGCTGGGACACAAAGGACACAAAGCAGCAAGTCAGTGAATAGTCCGGTCAGAGCCCAGTGCTGGTGTGTGCACTCCTGGTGGGTTGGTTTGGGGTTTTTTTGTTTGTGTGTTGTGTGTTTTTCTGCAGTACTAGAATCAAACTCAGGGTGCTCTACCTCTAAGTGACATACCCAGGCCTTTTTGTTTATTACTTTTTTCTGAGACTGGTCACACTAAGTTGCCCAAGCTGGGCTTGAACCTTTATCATCACATCTCAGCCTCCAGAGTGGCTGAGGTTACGGTGTGCACCCCACACCTGGCCCTTGCTGGTTGTCAAAAGTTGTACTTTTCACAGGAACACTGGCATCTCCCCGCACTCCTAGTCTCACTTGCTGAGATCCCAATCACCTATGATCAACTATGGCCTGAAAATATTATCTGGAAAAACCCCAGAAACAAGTTCCTGAGTTTCAAATTGCAGCCATTCCGAGGAGCAGGGTAGACTCCCCAGCTTCCCACCCACCCTGCCCAGCGCAGGAACTGTGCTCTGTCCAGTCTCTGCACACAGTACACACCACCCTCCGCAGTTTTCAGGCTGAATGCATGGCGTCATGGGCTGGTGTTTGGGAACCTTTACTTAGTGATGGCTCCAAAGCACGAGGGTCACAATGCCTGTAACTTGGATATGCAGGGCCGAAGCCAGAGAGGATTCCTATAAGTGGAAAGACAAAAGCTCTTGACTTAACAGGGAAGGGCGGAGTCAAGGGCTGCAGGGGCTGTCGTTGCTGTGTCCCTGTGCTTGTCCCACAGCACACTTGCTGCAGGTACCTGTGTGCAAGGAGAACTTGTATGTTCTCAGCTCAGTGCTGCCCCGGTGCAAGAATCCTATGCTCTGCAGAGAGGAACCCCTGTGCTGACCTGCTGCTCTGTGATGCAGGAAATGAGCTGAGGTGACATCAGAGCCCAGCCAGGGCAAAGCCTCCATGTGTTCAGAGTCCAGGCTCGAGCCGCAGAGTTACCACTGCTGCGAGGGCCGAGGACCAATTGTTTACTTTCTCTGGTTCCTCCATGTATAAACTATAAGCCTCTTATCAGCATCTTTTCATCTTAAATAAGAGAAATCTATAATACTGAGAATGCCCAAGCGTCAACAATCACCAGTATTCAGTTCTGACCAGAAAGCAAGCTAGGCCAAGTGCACAGAAGGGCTGGGCCGGAAAGCCTTTGAGATTGCACTGCGTGCTCAAGTTATTAGAGGCCTGTTTTCATTCTCGTCTTGGTTTTCTATTCTCTGCTACATGTGCTATTTATATGACAAAGACGCTACAGGCTTTTAGAAGCTAAGCTCTCCCGCCCCGCGTCCCTGCCACACATAGTCCTCCATGCAGTAAAAGCATTTGGGTGTCTGCTCCTCAGCACCTCCAGCTGATGCCCATGGGCAGGGGCTGTGCATTGCTGATGTCCCCTGATGCCTGGCCGTTGAGGCTGACTCCATTCTGACTCTGGCTGCTTGCATCCTGGAAGAACACGGAGTGACTGTGGCATTTCCTGGTTTTGCTTTATTGATTAAAATGTGTTATTTCACCACAAAGGCCAGCTTCGCCACAGATTGGCAGATGAGAGGCGTCTTACCCACAAACCACAGAAGAGGGGGGATTCGGATGTGGCTGTGTGCAATCATAGCAGTTTCCTATAATGAACGATGGTTTCTCAGACTGTTAATAGAAAAACACAGAACGTAGTGGATCAAGGAGTGCGGAACAGCGCCAGCAGTCTGGCGGAGCAGTGGGTGCTGAGCAAAGATCTTGGCTCTATTTAATATAATCAGATTCACCTGTAGATGCCTGACTTCTCAGGAAAAATAATATCAGCATCCATGACTCCTTCCCATTGCTGAGCTTACTGACCCGATGCTCACTTTGGATTTCTCGCCATGATTTTAGAAATTCACATAAATGTGCATGATTGCACTTTCTCTGGGGAAGATAAATGTGGGAGTTTAAGCAGCGCAGTGCAGAGGCACTTAGATGCCATGGGCCCCCTGCAGGTGACACCTGGGAGGGCCCAGACCTGCTGATCCCTGGAGTTTGCTGGGAGACTCAGGTGTCCATGTGGCTTTTGTGAAAAGAGCAATTTCCAAATCACAGCAGGACAGGATCTTCCACCAGCGGCCGAGGAAAGCGCCCGCACACCTGCCTGGGCCGCACCCCCTCAGGACTCCACAGCTTCAGGGGCTCCACACCCTCAGGCTCGAGCTGATTGCCGTCATCCCAGAATTTAGACAGTGCAGCCAGCCACAGGACTTCCTATGTGAGGACACAAGAATGAGTGTTTGATATTCCATAATGATTGGCTTGGATGAAAACAGTGTGTGACCTCCATTCTCTAGATGGAGCCATTTGAATTTTCCCTTGAATTTTGCTTGATTTTGCCACACAGGCTGTCTCCGTGGGGGCCTGCTCCACACTGGGAAGACCGGAGCACAGCAGGATACAAGGAGCAGTGGGTGGAGAGTGGCTCATGCAGGGGCACAGCGGTGACAGCCAAGCCTTCAAGCAGACAGCCTCAGTGTCCCAAACCTGTCCTACCATGTGCCCCACCGAAGCTCCAAAGCTCCTCCCAGGCAGGGTCTCCATGTACCATCTGTGGCCCCAGATTCCTGGGCCATACCTGCCAGGAACTGGCACTGTCAGAGCAGAGGGGAGAGGATGCTGGCTAAGGGGGTGAGTGGGGTTGAATGAGGACCCTTTCCATCCTGTCCCGACACAGCTGCCCAGTCTTCCTGCTCTGGGTGCCAGGGGCAGAGAGGCTGCAAGAATCTGTCTGGTTCCCTGGACAGTGGGGATGTCAGCGGCATGGGGAGGCAGACAGGTGAGGAGGTGTAGACCCCAGGCAGTCCCTGGGTGCTACCTGTGCACACCCAGGTACACACATGTGCCTGTGTTTCCCTGTCCTGTGTGAGCACACCCAAAACGCCAAGCAGCATGGAGGGACAGGACTGTCATTCCCATGGCAGACACCAGAGCTGGCATGGTCTTTGAGAAGCTTCTTGAGTCCCAACTGGGTGTCGCCCAAACAGATCATTAAGGAATGAGCTAGCATGCTGGCCCCATGGAGTCTCCTGTGGTGGGGAGTTCAGAGCCTCAGTGTCCCCAGGTGCTTCTGGCACTCTGGGTTTGCAGCAAGAGCCAGGACAGTTAGGGTCCGGACAGTGAGGGTTGCATCTTTGTCTTTTGGTGCTAGAACCTCTTAACACAGGCACAGCTCTGTGCGTGGGGTAGCTTAGGGCGGCATGCAGGGCAGGTCAGAGAAGCGCGCCTGTTTTCAAGAAAGCATGCTTCGTGTGGACACCAGCAGGACAAGTGGCAAATGAGGGATGGGCCACACTCAATGGTTGGCGTGTCTCGCTGCCTCTGGGAGAAACCAGTTCCCGAGCCCTTTCTCATCCCTGTGTTTTCACACAGACAGAGTGTGTGCATGCATGCATACGTCCCACATGCTGGCCCCCGTCTCGGCACGTGCAGGATGTATGTGTGGGCACTGCCCTGAGAGATGGCTTCTTGTGAAGTGGGTGTCCTGGGCAACTTCAGGACATGGCCACACTGGTCATCTGGAGTGCAGGGGCCTTGTGGCTGTGCCCAGTGTATCACCACCACCTTCTCTGGACCACAAGTGTCCTAGAGACCGAGTCTCTACCCTAGGCTCTAGTGCGACTCCCAACTGTGAGGTTGCTGTCCAGGGCTGTACTTCCTGTCTGTCGAGTAGAAAATTTGGAGGAATTCTTACCAGGTCACGTCTGTTTGTAGCTCATGTTCAGAAAGAAGAGAAACCAAATGACTGAGCGAGAGATGTCCATTAGTGTACTCAGTTCACTGGGAGATCTCACCTAGAGGGGCTTCACACCTTGTGTTTCAGCCCATCCAGGGCCATTCCTCTCTGTGGACTGTGTCACTGTATCCGTGCCTGTGCACGTGGGCAGCAATGTCCTCAGGATGTTTCCAGGCACCAGCGCCACTGCCCTTGCAGCCCTGGCTCAGTGCCACTGCCCCATGCATTGTCTCCTGTGTCCCCCGATGCAGCACCCTGGCCTGACCATCATCCTGTGACAGTACCCTCACCACCTGCTCCAGCCCAGAGCCCCTCTCCCTCGGCCTCATGCATTTTCTGTGCCAGCTTTGTCTGCTCAGCTGTGTGCTCTAAACTGGATGTGCCAGGGTCCATGCTGTCCAGAAAGAACTACAAGATTCAGGAATGCCATGCTCCATGCCCTGTACGTCCTCCTGACCGCTGCTCCCTTGCAGGCCTACATGGAGGACCACTTGCAGAACAAGAACCGGCTGGAGAAGGAGTGGGAGGCTCTGTGCGCATACCAAGCGGAGCCCAGCAGCTCACTTGCTGCCCAGAGGGAGGAGAACTTGGCCAAGAACCGCTGCCCAGCCGTGCTGACCTGTACGTACCTGCGAGTATCTAAACGGGTGGTGGCAGAAGCAGGGGTGGGAACCCACCCTCGGCCTACAGAGCCCCTTCTGCCCTTGGCAGACCCCCCCATGAGGGAGGGCCACGTCTCCTCTGGCCAGCAGCCCAGCCAGTGCCCCTCTGGCCAGCAGCTGAGACCTGCAGGCATGACTGGGCTCCATGTGATGCAGCATGAGGCAAGTGCCAGGCTCCTGCTGGTCTCCACATGGCCCAGCGTGCACTGCCGACCTGGACCACATGTGACAGACCCAGTACTCAGCCTCACACCATCATCCTGTGTATGTGAAGGTGGCGGCAGCCACTACAGCATATCCTAATTTTATGACAGTCTCTACAAACACTGTAAGGACCCATTCTAGCCAGATAATGCTCCAAAAATAGGGACCCCACAGGAGCAGGGTGTGCTAGATGGTGTCAGGGTGCAGAGCAAGGGTCAGGAGGCTGCCCGGCAGCCTTCTTGTGCCCAGCACCCTCTTCCCACCCCGGCCCCATCCACCAGGATTTTTATCTACATGGGGACCCCAAGCGCTCTCTGTGCATACAGCTCCAGGTGTAGAGGGACCCTTGCTATGGTCACCTCAAGAGGGACAAGTGGTTGTGTGAAAGTTGTGTGAGCCAAGGCCACGGCCTTAGCAGCTGTGGGCAAGGTGCCCTGCATGGGGCACGTGTGATGAGAGGAACTTCCTGTCGCACTGCTGAGACCACAGCCAACCTGCAGCTCCAGCACATCACAGTGGTGCTGAGAGGCCCTGTCCTGGCCACTGCCCCTGCCCCAGCCTCTGCAGCCATCACAGGCCAGCGGGGCATCACTTGGCCCAGGGCCTCACAGCCCTGCAGCTGGCCTGGAAAGGGCTCCAGTCACCCCCTAAACACAGAAGCTACCCCCAAAGAGCTGCAAGCTGCAGAAGCTGTCACACACGTGTGTGAGCCACAGAAGCCCTGGAACAATGGGCCTGGGGGTCTTCACTGGACAGCACTAACCAGCTGGGATTTACATTCAGAAGCCAACTGAAGGGAAGGGTTGTGCTCTAACTGATCAACTAACTGATGCTTGTTGAGCACTTATTGTGTGTCAGCAGTCACATATGACTTTGGATGCCTAATGAGCCAAGCCAGGCCACTGTGTCCCCAAGGAGGAGCTCTGGGCGAGGCCAGGACACGGCAGAGGGCTGGTGGGGAGGGGAAGCAGGGTCAGGGGAGGCTTTCAGCGCACCTTGAGGAAGGAGATGGGTTTGGCACAGTCACACGTGCCTGTAATCCCAGAACTCTTGGAGGCTAAGGCAGGAGGACCACCAGTTTGAGCCCATCCTGGACAACTTAGCCAGACCCAGTCTCAAAATTAGAAGATGGCCAGGGATGTGGTCAGCACAAGGCCTAGGAGTGTTGGGGTTGGGGTAGTTGGGCAGTAGATGTCCACACATCAGACTGCTCATAACTGGTGGGGACTTGGATCATCAGCTCTTGGTCAGGACTAGATCCAGCCTGCTTCTTGAGGACAGCTGACCCACAGCAGGGGCAGGTCCTGGTGTGTCCTTGGTATGTGTCTCTGGCCCGCGTGGTCCTGGAGCTCCATCTGCACAGTGCTGGCAGCAAGTTCAGAGGCGAAGAGCCCAGTGACGGCTGAGGGCTGTCCTCAGGAGCAAGGGCAGGGCCAAGAAGACCAGTGCCCTGGGTGTCCCCTGTGCTGAGCCCTTGGCCAGCCCTGCCCAAGGCTGAGTGAGTGACTTCCAGAAGTGCTCACAGGGTCCTGGCTGCATGGCTGGGATGGGGCTGGGATAAGCATGGTCTTATGGGGGTGGCAGGGCCCAGGCATGGCCGGAGCACCTGGACAGGTGTGTCTGAGTGAGCAAGGTGTTTGGCCCATGTATGTGGCCAGCTGTGCCGCCCAGCACTTGCCAGCCCTCACTGCCCTCCCTACTCTAGCAGGGACCCAGGCCCTCTCTCATCCTCTCTCTCTGTCTGCCCTGTCTGCCCAGCAAGTGGAGCTGGCCCTGCAGTGAGGCCAGAGTAGGCCACGGGCTGTGTTTTCTTAGGCTCCAAGTGTGCCCGCAGAAGCTGGGGCCAGGAGGACATGGGTGCCCTGCAGGGGCCACGTGTTCTCAGCGATGGTGTTTTGATGTCTCCAAGAGGAACTGGGCTCTGTTATGTGCTCTGCATTTGCTCCTGTGACCTGGTCCAGTGTGTAACATTCTTGGGCTCTCACAGTTCCCTGAGAAAGGTCCTCCCTGTGCACCCTCCAGCCTCCCATTCCTTATTGATGCCACTGCCTCCCACTGGTCAAGTGCAGCAGGCTGTTGTCACCCGTCCCCAGGAGCAAAGCCACACCCCGGCTCAGTGTGTCTCTGAGTGTGTTCTTCCACTCACCCTGAGAGCCCCTGCCCCCCCCACCTCCGTGCCTCAGCCCACGTGGTCCTGTCTGCAGGCAGCTCCTGGGGCTGAGACTGCAGGACACGCACAGCAGTCACTGGAGGCTCTGGGTCCCTCCGTCCTGGAGATCTGCTCCATGGAGCGTTCTTGAGAGGAGAACTGCGGACATTCATGAGGTGCTTGGCTAGCACTCATAGATCTCCATTATGTTACCTCAGAAGTTCAAGGCACTTAGTGTGCTCGTGCTTGGCCACGTGGTTAAAGAATAGTTTGTTGTCTGCCTCTCAAATTAAGAACAGAACTCTGAAGCTATTTTGGTGCACTGTCTTAAACAGAAAAAAAACTTTGGTTCTGTATTAAAATAAACAGAGAGAGCTGCAGACACAAACCATGATGGGAGTATCTTGAGAAAGGATGGAGGGCTATAGACTAGGAACACAGGACAGCCGGGAAGGTTCCGTCCCCGTATCCTGAAAGCAATCGTGGTCAGACAGGGCAGTGCCAGCCAGCTCACAGCACCAGAGCCAGGTTACCTGGGCCACACAGCCTTCCCTCTCAGTCCTAGGTTTTCAAATGGAGCAAGGACGGAAGACCCCAAGGGCCCAGAGTCTTCTATCTGGTGTCCTGTAGGACAGTGGAGTCTGCGTTTCCACAGTTGCCCTTGGCATGTTGACCCAGGTTGGTGGCTATCCCTGAAATCCAGGTCTTTCCCATGAGGACTGTTGCTGAGCCGGGATGCCCTGGCTACCACGTACCCTTCCACAGTCTGTGTGTGTGACAGAGACCTGGGTCTTGGGCTGTCTCTGGGGTGGAACCTGTTCAAGACCATGGCGATCCAGGGTCCTGATTGCCTGAGCCCCATCTGTGCGGCCAACTCTCGTTCTGTGCACTTTCCCCGTCTCCACGTCATGACAGAACAGAGTGCAGGACAAGCATGGTCCCACGCCCAGCCTCGCCACACTGCTCAGACCCTGTGATCCAGGTTCCCAGGAGTGGAGTCTGGGCCTGCAGTACCTCATTTCCTACAGCCCTCAAAGCCCCCCAGCTGTGAGCATATGGGTCCAGTACCAGTCACATGTCCCCACAGTGTCCTCCCAATACCTGTACAGTCCTCAGTGCATCTCCCCTGTGCAAACGCAGGAGCCAGAGCTGGGCCAGCTAGTGACATGCCCATAGCTGGTGTCCCCAGAAAGTGCCCAGCCTCCACCACCATGAACCACTCACCAGTCAGCCAGGTGCATCTCGCACACTACTCCCCAAGGGCCCCCCTTCTGGGGTTTGACATGGCCCCCTGCTGGATTGGACAGCAAGTCAGTGGTCACCTGCTACCTATATGCCACTACTTCCTTGTGTTATGCTGCATCTGTGTGACATGTGTGTGGGCTTTGTTTATTCTTGGCTGCACTATTTCAGAATAAGTTTCAGGCAGCAGACATCAAAGTACTCCAGCCCACGTCTCCTGCAGATAAGGACCTTCTCCTACACACCTGCAGCCACTGCTATGACTAAGGGAAGCAGCAGTAACTCCCTGCATCGTCCTGTGTCTAGTCATATCCCCTTGCGTACGCTGCCCACTCTCACAGCGAGTGAATGACTCTAACACCAGAGGTTCGTTCTCTGTGGGTCCAAGCTGATGTCCCGTGAAGGCTGGGCTGGTGCAGCCTGAGCTCTTTCCTCAGCCCAGACAGCGTTTTCCATCTATGTGCAAATCGCCCTTGCTAAAGACACCACCCCAGTGACCTAGTCTAACTTGACCTCTGTATGGATCTTGTTTCTGGGCACGTATGTCATTTTGGAGGCACTAGCTCAGGTCCTAGGGGTGGTCTGGATACATCCTCTGTTTTCCTGGCATGCAGCCAGGAAATGAAAGCAAGGCTTCCTCCTTGGTCACTACCACCGCACTGGAGCTCGGCTGGTGAGCTCAGGCTAGGGAAGCCAAGCACAGGGCATTCTTGCAGGAGGCAGAAGGGTTTTCTGATGGGACACTCTAGCCATCCCTGTCTTCCCAGATGAAGGTCATGTCACCATCCACAGAGGCCATGAATAGAACTCTACGGCCTCCTTCTGTGCCCATTGACCATAGTCTCCTAGGCCTGGGTCACAGGCGTCACAGCAGGGAGCATAAAAAGTGGGGAAGAGCCTGCATCCACAGAGGATGCACCCCACCCATGGGGTCCCAGAGTCACTCTGCCATTGTCTTCAGATCTACAGAGAGGCTCATCTGTTTAGCATCTCAGCTGATGTGTCACTTTGTCTTGACCATGACAAGTCAAAATATAGTCATTTGTGTGCAGCAGCTAGAGAGGCAAGGCCACAACCCATGGCCAGTGTAGGATGGTGGTGGGTGACCTCAGGTGGAGACCTCACAGTGTGTCACATCCCAAATGGATCCATGGAAACAGAGAGAAGCTATGGTCACTGATGCCATCCCAGGCCACAAGTCCCCTTGGGGACTGAAGCTGCACAGCCCTGACTCTCCAGGGCAAACTGCCACCATCAGCAGAAGTGTCCATGTCACCATCACCCACACCACTGAGGCAAAAACATGGTGTCCACAGCATAAATAATTGCGTCTAAATCTCAACAGAAAATGCAGAGCTGGAGACCCTGTGGCCATCAATTCTGATGCTGATTTGATCAGAGTGAGAGACACTCTTGGATATGTCTACGTGGGTCATGATCCTGTGCCTCCTCCTTTTGGGTGCCCATGTTTGTCTAGGGACAGGAGAGCTGGCTGAGGCAATCCTGCCTGAATGGGTGGCTCCATTTTGAACACCATGGAGCCAACACCTACGGGCCCCTACTCCGATGCTCTGACTGAAGCACCAGGGATGCACTTCTGGGCTCCCTCGGGTGAGAGCAGAGCCAGGAGACATCTTTAGAGAGCCACACTGCAGGGGACACTAGTCACAGGAAGCCTCCAGGTGCCTCCAGTGCTGAATCTGCTGACCCCGGATGCGGAGGGCTGCAGGGCTCCGGCATGGCCACTGTCCACTGGAAACATGGGGCACTTGCTTCTCTCTCAGTTGTCACAAAGATCATTGTGCATTTACTGCAGAGACTGTGCCCTGGGTACACGGTACCCTCTCAAAGGCCTGTGCTCCCAGAGATGTGTCCTCTGACCTGGAGCATCCTCCTGACTCCTCGATGCCCATCTCAGACACTGTTGTCACAGCAGCCTGGGACTCAGCACCATGACTGTGTTCTGGAAGAAGAACCTGATGTGTGACACACGAGTCATCTACCTCAGCATCATCCAGAGAGTGCATGACAGGGCTGGGACCCGAGCCATGTCTGCTGCTTCCAAGGACCCTGCCAACCCTCCCAGGCCTCACTTTCTCAAACTAAATGAACAAATCGTGTCTACCTGATCCACGACTCTGGGTTCCAGTGGGCCAGAAATGACATGTGAAAATGCAAAGCATCAGGGAAACCTGCGGTGCCTGTGATCAGGTGCTGACGCCAGCAAGTATTTCAGGTCCTCAGGTAGAAGCTCGTTCCACAGGCCTCCTCTCGCTTCTTCCTCTCATCCTGGGACGACTTAGAGCTGTGGGTCTTGTTAGAGGAAGAAGAAGGAGCTGGGTGAACCTCCTGTTGCCCTGGCTCTTGAGTTTCTGAAGGGACCTCCCCGAAATCACTGTGACCACAGTGAGGTGGGGGTTAGGAACGTGCTGTGGAAGCAGGGGCCCAGGAAGTCGGGTGTTTGGAGAGCAGCCTCCCAGCTTGCTTCCGCAGCTTGCACTGGGCCCTGGGGCAGCACCCAGTTCCCACTAGGTCACCAGCCTCCCACCCCCACATCCTAACAGACACAGCTGGTCCTTCCAGGATGGCTCGATGTGTTTCCACCAGGGCCTCAGGATTACCCCATACATCACATTTAATTTTAAGAGCGATGCTTTGATGTAGAACCACAGATGCCTTCTGAGGGAATGGGGCTCTAACACTTTCCTAGCCCCGATGCCCAATCTAAACCAGACACTGCAGCAGCTCTATGGTGTGGCCGTCACCACACCAGGACACCACAGGCTCCAGCAGACTGTCCCTCCAGCCCTCAGTGCAGGTGGGACCCCATCTATGTCTCACAGAGACTCCATAGCTTAGGACACCTCCCAGCTTTCCAGTGAGACAGTGCGGCCAGCTGTGGCACACAGAGTCCAGGGGGAGCTGGGCAGCACCATCCCCTGTGAGAGGCTGGTTCTGCCGTGGCCTCCCCCCAAATGTGGTCCTTCTAGGGTACACTTGCTGCATCTCACTGACACCCCAGGAAACTGCAAGCTGCAGCATTTCCTTCCCTGACCCCATTTACAACTAACTTGCTCTGTGTAACGGTTTCTTGGACAGAGAGGAGCAGTCCCCAGCGGCCATAGCACAAGTGCCTAAAACTGCCCATTTTGGAAATACTTCCGCCCTCAGGGCCCAGCTCGCACCCAATTCTTCATTCCAGATTTCAGGGCAGCTGTGATCCAAGACCCGTGGGCCACCTCTGCACACAGAGGGTGTCTCCTGTACAGGATCACTGTGCAGCCCCAGAAATGGCACCTCTGGGCTCTCATTTTGGGGACAGTATGCATAGCATGTTGGAAAATTAGAGTCGACCAAATTTTTCCTGTAAATTTTATTTCAATTTCCTGTCACTACCGTGTTGCACTCTCTTAGAAATAAATGCGTGCAGGAAAAAGCCTTTGAGCCCCTGGGACTTTGGGATTGCTATTCATGCTGTTGCTGAAAGCCTGTGGGCTGGGGAGTGAGTGAGCACTTGTCCAGCACACACGAGGCCCTGGGTCTGGTCATGGGGCAATGAAAGATGTGATGGTGACTTGGGAACCCCTCAGTCACCTCCAAGATGAACCCCCCCACACACACACACACCAGGAATCAACTGTGTCTTGCCCAGCATTGTCTCTGTAGGAAGCGCTCCCAGGACAGCCTCTGGTGCCATCACGTCACCCACAAATGAACCTTCTAAGCCTCACATGTTATAAGACTCACCATTTCCCAAGACTCTGTTGTTTTAAAAAAAAAAAAAAAAAAAAAAAGCGAAACTGCCAAGAGAAATAAAAGTCCAAATCAAAGCTCTGTCTCCAAACCTTCACTACCAAGCCACTCTGGTGGCCAGGGCCCTTTCTGCCACAGGAAGTGGCCAGACGTGGGAAATGGGGGTCAGGTAGTCAGAGGAAGGCTTCCACAATGGCCTCCACAGGTGCAGTACAGATGTTGTCATCTCTGGAGAGAAGCAGCATCAAGTCCCACACGGCACTCGTGGGGTGGCACCACACCCTTCCCCCCGCTCCTCCTGGCTTCCTGCCAAGGTCACCTGCAGGGTCCTGCGTGGAGGACAGGGGCACAGCAAGCAGAGGGTTTGTTCTATGCCAAAGCTGGGAGGCCCACATATTGACCACACTGCTCTTCACAAACACCGAGGGCCACAGGGGTCTCATGTCAACACTCACCATGGTCTCTCCCTGTTCGCGCCGTGGTGCTCCTGGGTCTCCTCTGGGTCCTCCTCCCTGCTCCCTTTTGATCTGCAGTCTCTCTAGACCTCCAGTCCAGTAGCCTTAGGCATGTAACCATATCTGTTTCAGATATGGCCTATTGGTCACTGTTCACATTTGTGTTTATTGTACATTGACAAGCATATCTGTGATGTAAAGCCAACAGCACGTAGAGTACCACTCCACAGGCTTGGTGTTGGAGCTTTGCAAGAGAGAGACACTAGGACCTCTCAGCTCTGGCCACACCCCCCATCCTGGGTGTGCCTCTTGAGCTGAAGGTTGGAAAAGACTCCATTAGATGGGACACAGGACAGAGCTTGGCCTGAGCCTGGGGCTTGCACACCCTCCCCTCTCTGTGGGTGCAGAGGTGCCCGAGCCCCAGTGACCTGCTCTTGTGTTACTTACAGATGACCACTCTCGGATCCTGCTGAAAGCTGAGAACAGCCACGGCAACTCGGACTACATCAATGCCAGCCCCATTGTGAGTACCGCCGTGGCTCTCCTCCGGGAGTGGAAGTCATTAGGAGGTCTCTGCAGGGGATGGTTGCGGTGTCCCAGGCTTCCTACCTCTCTCAGACAGGCTGCATGGGCAGAGTGAGCCTGGTGCTCAGAGTGGACAGAAGATCCAGGCCTGAGTGTCCACGATGGTGAGGAACTCATGGCCAATGGACATTCATGCTGGGCGGCAGGCCCTTCCCTGGAGCCCCTTACTTATTCTCGTGTTCCAAGGAGACAAAAATCCAGCCCCAAACCCACCCTGTAAGTTTCATGACCTCACAGCTGCTCGAAGCTGCACGGTCTCCTGCTCCACATCTCTTCAATAAAACATGAGCCAGTGTTTGGCGCTAGGGCTTCAAGGACCACACATGTGGGTAAAGCGGTGCTGCCTCTGGAGACAGTGGTGTGGTGGCTTCCCCATTCAGACATCCCTGGCGTCAGGGAACCTGTGACTGTGGGAACCGCCCAAGTGCTCGCCCCATCCTGAGCTCAGGGGCAGCAGGCAGCTGAGAAGGGAACATCGGGGCCACTAGGGTGAGCAGAGAGGGGCAGGGCATGGGGTCTCCTTGGCAGGGACCAGGCTGTCTCCCCAGGTGAGCTAGAGCAAGGGCAGGTGGGAAGAGAGGAATTGGGGTGTGCAGAGCCAGGGCAGCTGTTGGTGAAATCAGGCAGGACAGTCACGATTCGGCGTGGGTTTGTGACCCGGCTGCAGTGTTTCCCGGCTCCTCTGACTCAGCGCACAGGGGGCATCACGGGGATCCCTGGAATTCCGGCCACAGGGTGTGCTGTCCCATGGAGGCTGAGCACACTCAACTCATCTCTGGGGTCACAACACGCCCACGGGATCCCTGGCCCTCTTGCCTTTGGGTCAGCTGCTGTTGGTGAGAACTGGGCTTCGGAGGCAGCGCATCCTCGGCTGCTGAGCACTTAAGCACCATCGTATTATCTCGGAGGCCCCAGTGTTGCCTCACCAGAAGTCACAGCCAGTGTGGAGAGCACACACACCGGGGAAGCAAACTCAGAACGGGGAGCTGGTCCAGGGCACTCTGTCTACACCCACCTGCTGCCGACCTGGGTCATGAGGGTAATGTCCTCACCCCACAGAAGCGGCCATGGATGGTCCATCTGCCCTGGATGTTCTCACCTGGCGCTGGTCAGCAGTCCTCTTCCATAAGACCGATTTGGAAATGCAGCCGGCCCTTGTGCCCTGACCCAGCTCACGATTCGCAAACGGCGCTGTTCCTTGGGAACAAGGCCTATAAGTCCTTGGACTTGTCTCTGACTGGCAGGTGACAATAAGGGCCACTTGGCATTGTCGGAAAGGGCTGGGCTGTATCTCAGTGGGAAAACATGTTTCTAGCATAAGCAGAGCCTTAGGTTCAACTCCCTGCACCAAAGAAGTGACAAAACTGAAGGAAACGAAAAACCATTTTCTTCCTACGGCAGTCGTCCCTTTTCCTGGAAAGCACCAGATGTTAAGGCCAGAGTGAGAAGCAAAGCTGTCAGCTCCAAGCCCCAACAGCAGGCACGCGTGCGGTGGCTGAGCCCCGCTCCCCAGCACGGTGGGACCCGGGCTGCAGTTGCTGAGGTGCCCCTGCCACTCAGGCTCCCAGGCACACTGGGTGCAGCGGCTGCTCTCTCACTGCTGGGTGGGGTGTGGGGAGACAAATCCCTGCCTGGTGTTTGTGCAGCAGTCTCCTCCCCTGGTACGTGTCCAGAGCGGCCTCCCCACCTGGACTTGAGGCAGAAGCCAGTACAAGAGAAATGAGTCATTTTACGGTGCCTTTTCTGTTTCTCCTTTACTTCATAGCACAATGCTGTTCTGTGGTTGTTGCTGCTGCTGCTGCTGTTGTCAAATCTGAGCTGTAGGAATGAATTAAAAAACCCACAGTGCCTCTTTCCCCCGAAATAACTGGAGGCCGAGTGATAACAACCTTCCAACCACTGCAGAATGGAAAGCTTGCAATTACAGTACGAGTCCCTGGCTGTGCAGAATGAAGCTATGATAATTACATCTGTCATATTTGTACTTAGTCCTCATTAAATTTCAGGGAAGCCACCCAGTAGTAAATAATGTGCAATCTTTGCTTTTAAATCAGAGGTCAGGAAAGCAGATGGGATTTCTGCTCCTTTGCCGAGACGCAGAGAGAAACCCGTTGGCTTCTCTCAGGACGCAGCTGAGTTATTCCTGGGGAGGTTGCTCAGCCAGGGGTCGTCACCCACCCACAGAGGCATCAGGAGCACACAAGCTGATGAACAGGCCCAGGCCGGAGTGTCCTAATGACCCCTGAAAACAAGCTTACTTCTTCCCCTCGGCTCACTGAAGCTACAGATTGCTCGCCGTTTCCATTCAAGTGCATGTCCCTGAGCTAAGCAGGGACAGAGAGCTCCTTCCTCTGCAAAGGGTGACAGTGAAGTGGCCTGAAGCCCCTGAGACCCTACCAATGCAAAGGCCAACCCTTGGTTCTCAGGAATATTTGCAGCCAAGCATCTATGTGCATAATGATGATTTACTCTCAGCACTGGACTCACAAAACCTCAACTCAAGAATAACTATGAAATGACTCTTGCTTGTGGATTGGTCTCTCCCACTGGCTTCAGGAGCTAATACCCAGCAGATGCCACTGTTGGCACCTGATCTGTTAGCCCAGCTCAAGGTTGTTTTGAAGAAAGCTTTAGTGTAATTTGCCAGGTGTGAAAAATGCACACCATTCCAGGGCACCTCCAGGGGTCACGAGTGGGCCTCAGTTCCCATAGCTCTACGTGGGCTTTGGGACAAGATCTGCGATCTGGGAAGGTTAAATGCTGTTTCTAGAATCATCTCATTTGGTTTGGAAGACTGGAGACACTGCTACTGGGATCTGTCACGTAAGCTGAAGTCAGTCACCTCATGTAATGACTGTCGCCTCACAGCTGACCGCAGAGCCAGACCCTGCATTCAGAAGGAGCCCTCCCTGCAGTCGGCCCACCAAGGAACATTACGTCAGCACAGGAACATGATTTTCCTTTATCAAAAAAAAAAATTGTCCAAGCAAAATTTTACTGTTGACTGAACCTGGTCCTGTGTCCCTTCCCATCAGTAAGGTGAAGTCACTTGAAATCAGTCATACTGGACCATCATGTACAAGCCCCTGCTGGGGAGCGAGTACTCAACAAGGACTGGCTCCTGGGGCTGGCCCTTTGCTCCACAGCGGTTCACAGGGAGAGACAGGCTTGGCACACAGGCCTGGCACAGGAGCACAGAGTCCAAGGATTCCACTGCAAGGCACACAGGAACATGGAGACCAGTCCACATGCTTGTGCACATGAGTCCAAAACTGCCAGGCACCCAGAGGTGACGCTGGACATCCCTCCCTGACATCCCTGTTTTATAGGCATCAAGGCCCGCACTGCACTGCCATTCTGTGGTCATGGGTTTGTGTATGGGACACAGCACACCCAGCTGGAAAGCCCATCACAGAGAGACGGAAGGTAGCAGAGGAACAGGAAGGCGAAGCAGGAAGGTCAGGGTCCTCGGAGGCACCGGAAGACAGTGGAGCCGGGCCTGCTATTGAGAACCGCTGGAAGCCGTCCTGGAGATGGCAGTACTACAGACTGGCCCATGTCCCCTGCACTGTGATCCTGCAGGACAACTGACTGCTAGGAGGCCTCTGTCAGTGCAGCACATCTCCTGCTTCCAGGAGTGTGACAGAGACGGATGCCATGCCCCAGAGAGGTGCCTAAGGAACAGGAGGAGGAGGGCGTGGAGAGGTGAATGCTGCCGGAGTCCCCTGCCTACTATCCCCTCCTGAGACCTGGCTTCCTTTGCTTATCTCTGGGGTGTTAGGGTATGGAGGAATCCCTAAATCTCAGCAACCAAGACCCCTCCCAGAAGCTGGCATACTTGCCTCCAGAAACCCTGTCCCAATTCTCACCTCTCACTCTGAATCACTTATTTCTCATTTGGAAGGCACCTAACCTGCCAGCGTGAACCCACAGTCTCTAACCACATTGCTCAGGACAGCAGAGCACCTGCAGGCAGGGTATACCCACTTCTTAGTGCATCCACCTGCAGGGAGGAGAAAGAGTCCCCAAAAATAGCTGTCCCCCAGCAAGTGCACGTTCTAAACAACTCCTTATTTCTGCCAAGTGTTTGTCTACTGCAGTATTTTAATTGGAGCTTTCAAGGGGAGGAACATAATTTTACCTGTATTGTGTGTGTGAAGGTGAATTCCCAGTTTTAATCACAAACTCCTCAATTAGGTGCACAAAGCCTTCCAGCTGCCCCTGCTCACACATGCCATGTTCAGCAGGGATCGCTACACCTGCTCCCATTCCTCATCAGGGCATGCATCACTATGGGTGTACCCACAGCCTCCAAGTTGATGATGGCAGCCAAGTGTTTTAAAGGGACAAGGGACAAGGGATTTACATAGGGGCAAAATGCTCTCATTCCTCACCACTGAAAAATCTTTAGCCTCAGAGCCTCCCGTGTACCCTGGTATCCTCGGCCCTGGACCTGGAGAGTAGAGGTCTGAGCAGGCACCATCTGCCCCAGCCATGTCGCCCCAGACCTCAGCGGTAAACAGGGCCTGTGCTGGAGGGAACACAGCTTCCCTGTGACTGATGCGGGGTCAGAGAGGAAGGTGCCCTGTCCTTTGCAAGGTGGCCAGGCAGCTCCAGGCATGACCGCTCTCTGCAGTGGCTTCCGTCCCACTGGCCTCTCAAGGCTTTGTCCTTGTGTTCTTTGTATTTTGTCCCTGTGTCATCAGTCTTTGAATAGCACATTGCAAATGAGGTCTTCCAGCCCCGAGTCCCCACTGGAGCCAGCAGCGCATGTGGGGCACATCAGCTACTGGAAAGGTTTCAGGGCCTCTGCTTATTCCCAATCCTGGATCTCTGGGCAGGGCTGGACAGAGGGTTGGCCCTCAAGGCTGGCCCATGACAGCATGAGCCCCCACCCCAAGTATGGCCAGGCAGGGTACCTGGCTGAGCTCGTCAGACAAGCCAAGCTTCTCCCTGGGCACCGGGTACCCACACCCTCTGTGGAACCTCTTGGAGGGTGCCCACTTTAATGGGTGGGCCCAAAGCCTAGGCCACCTGGGGCTGTGCTGCCCTGAGCGCTGGCCCCTGGCTGTGCTGCTGTTTCTGCTAATGCCCTGTTAGAAGCTCAGTGTCAGGCCTTGGGAAGCACCCTGCCTGTGGTCCAGGCTCAGGGCCTAGCACATGGACGTGGTGTCTGCGCTGGGGTCCTGCATGTGACCATAGTGCCCATGCTGGCCCTGCCACCCTTGTCCTCCTCAGCTGGGCTCCTCTCTGGTGTTCCCAGCTGCACAGCTGACCCTGTCACGGCTATCTTATATCTGCAGATGGACCATGACCCGAGGAATCCTGCATACATCACCACCCAAGGACCGTTGCCTGCCACAGTGGCCGACTTCTGGCAGGTGAGTCTTCTTTAATTACGACTTTTTTCTAAACATAAAATCTTAATAATTTGGCAGAATTGCTCCTTGAATTCCATTAAGCCAGTTCAAACTTGTTTACAGGTGCACATCAAATGTTACAGGATTCCAGAACTTAGATGTCCATTAATATTTTCACTGCTGATCTTTCTGTTTTCAAGTTTAAATATGAGAAACTCCCTTTGAGATGTTTAACGCTTTAGAGATCTTTGCTTTTCATCCACTTTACAACTTCATTTTTCACAGTGTAAGGGTATGAAGTTAATTCGTGTTTACACTGTTGTGTTTTATTCAAATGTGCCTCTCACCTGTCACTTCAGTCTTAGGAAGGTTAAGACAGTGCTAAAGTAGTTTCTCCTCCTCTGACAAGTCTCCCGGCCAGCACAGCCTAGGTCACCAGACGCAGCCATGGACACTGAGTGGAAGTTAACATTCCCTAAATTGGTGGCAAACTCTGCGTTTCTCCCTAGCAAACTCCTGACAAAGCTGAACAGGGGCAGCTTGGGGAAGTGGCTTCTCGTCCTCAGCAGTGTGTGTGCTTTCTCCGCAGTGGGCGTGAGCTCTGCCTTGCTCCAGGCATGCTGCGTCCCAGGGCAGACACAGTGGGTGTGGTGGGTGTAGGCCCTGTAACCAACAGCTGTATGAGGTCACCCTGCGGCTGGGCTGTGTAGATCCTAGAGGTGGTCCCATCTTCTCATTTAGAAATTCATGTCAGTGAATAGACTGTAAAGGTTGATCAGTTTGATGGAGTGTATTTCCCTCCTGAACTACCATCCACCCTCCTCTGCCCCTCCCAGAAGGGGAGGTCACTGGTCTCCGCTGGAGGCCCATCATGCTGAGCTTTCTGGGAGGCAGGAAGGGCCAGGATTTCCCGGGTGAGACCCAACAGATGCCCTGGCTGGGGAGGAAGCTGAAGCCTGCATCGCCTGCTCTTAGTGCACCTGTGTGTTTGTGCTGCTGAAGTCTCACCGCTGAACCCGTAGCCCTGGCATGGAGCCGGAGCCCAGGCACAAAGGCCCCTCCACCGCTGGATGTTGTGGCTCCCTCTGTGTGAGCGCACAGGGTCATGGAGCACACCGAACTCGTGTCCCACACATCGCCCTGCACCTGACCCACATCCAAGTGAGGCCTCTCTTTCCACCTGAGTACTGCAGACAGCCGCTGTGGCTGGCGTAGCCCCTTTCAGCCTCACTCACAGCTCAGTGTCATTCAGAGGCCTGTCGGGGAGCACATGCTTGGAATACAAAGAAACATCTGCAAGTGAAATCTACAGAGAAAGCCCTGGCATGAGGGGAAGTACCAGACAAGTGAGATGCCTCGGTCCATGTGCAGTAGTTCCTAGAAACACAGTGTCCTTCTGGAATGTCCCCGTGCTCTTAGCAGCAAAATCTCCAAGGACATCTGACCACAGAAGCTGACCTTACCCCTCGCCCACATTCCTGTGGCTGGTTGTCGCGCTCACACCTGGCCACATCGGGGATGTTCCCTACACAGGCACAGCCAGCAGGTGCACAGCTGGCCCTGCAAACCACACAGTGTGGTAGGGAGAGCTCCCACACACACACACCCAGCCTATATCTGCCGACATCCGCATCCTTCCAGAGTGCTCTTCTGCACCGAGTGACAGCCCAGCCCCACGTGGACATCCTTAAACAGCCGTATGCAAGGCTTGCACTAGGCAGAGGCCAAAATCTTCCAAACCCACTGAAATGAGTATTTCAGAAAGAAAACTTGGTTTGAAACATGAAGCTGTTGGTGGTCGAAAGCAGAGCTAACCCTCTCTCTTCGTGGCCTTTAACCAACTTTAGCCACAGACCTCGAGACGCATTACAGAAATGACCAGCACAACTTCCAGCTTTGAGACGTTGATCTGAGCACCCTACTAGTGCAGGCGAACAGGTGTGCTTTGTCAGCAAAGAGTGAAATTGCCTGTGATGCAGGGCTGGCAGAGAAAGGCCAGACTGTGACAGTGACACAGTCTGGTGACACAGACAGGTGACTTGGGCAATAGTGATTTGGGCAACAGGGTTTGTGCTCGCTCAGCTCAGGAGGCTGGGTGGCCAGTAATCCTCAGCAAGGGTGGACAGCAGGTCCCCTGGATGCTGGAGGGAAAACCTGCCCAATCTGCCCAGCTCCGGTGATGTCATGGTCCCCGGTGTCCTAGGCTGAGTCTCTCTGCGTCTCTCTGGTCTCTGCCCCCATTATGATCACATGGCCTCCTCCCCAGTGTCTGCTTCTGTATCGAGATTTCTCCCTTCAAAGACACCGGTCACTAGTCATTAGGTCCCTTTTAATTGCTGCAAACTTGTCTTCGATGGCAACACCAGCAAAGACGGTTTTCCTAAATAAAGTCATGCCCCCAAGTTGTTACTAGACATGAGTGGGGGTATCGTTGTTCTCCCCTTACAGTGACCACACTCCCTGATATAGCTGGGTGTGCCAGAGACACTATTTCTACCCAGTATAACGACTGTATCCTCAGACTCTGACGGATGTAGGAGAGACACCATCCTCACCAGTACAGTGGCCTGGTGACTGAAGTCAGGTTCAGACTGGCGGTGGACAGGGATGTCCTTCCTCTCAGTACAGTGGCCATGTCCCTACATGCTGACTAGACATGGATGGGGACACCATTCTTCCTCATACCATGTCACAAATAGCAAACTCTTACTGAGCAGCTAGCTAGGTGTCACCACAGTATCCTGACAAGTCCTGTAGCCATTGTAGTATCCAGAGAGAGAGCAAGGAGAAGGCTGGGAGGAAGGAAGAGCCAGGTGTCACAGTTCTTCAGCAGGACAGCATGACTATGACAAGGACGTGAGAATGGGAAAGAGCCACATGTGACACTTAGGCTTGCACCCCCAGACCTCGAGGCCTCTCCACCCCTGCAGTTCCTGGGCTGTGTGTCCTCTGAGCCCAGGCACTGGATCCCTGCACCAGCCCCTGGCCTGCTGGGCACAGCCAGAGCAAAGCCAGGACATCCTTCCCCTAACAGAGTGCTTCTTCCCTAGCGATGGAACTCTGCCCTGACAAATACTGCGTGCTTCTTAAGATTTGTATTTCCAAAAACCTGATTTATATTTTAAAATTTCAAAGCTAAGTATACAGTTGTCCCCATGCGGAAAAGGATTGGCCCCAAGACCACCCCACATCCAGATACCTGACCAAGCTTCTCTGGTGCTGGTAGAAGACAATGGTCACATGGCCATGCTTGTCCTCCTGTGTGTCCGAGTAGCTCTGGTTACAACACAGAGTCCGTGAGTGCACGTGTGTATATGTTGCTAGTCATGTTGGTCGGGAAATGACAGGAAGGAGGATGTTTGTGCATGTTCTGTGCCGATAGTTTTCTTGAAATATTTTCAATTCATGTGAATTGAATCCATGACTGTGGAGCCCATGGGTGCAGAGGCCTCACTGGTACTCGGAGGAGGAAAACCCTGACCGTCTCACCCTCAGGGACACCAAGTCCCGCCTCCCTCCCCCGCCCCAAACATGGGTGCCCTTGCAGGGCGGAGGGTTCACAGGTCAGCTTTTGCGGAGAGGACCAAACTTAGAAATCATCCCTATTTTAAAGTAAAAATACCCCATTTGGGGCAGCGGGGTCGTTTTGTCACGTGAGCACTTTTTTTAGAGTGTAACGCTGTCCTGGGCTGCACCACTCGAAACTTCCATCTGGACCTCATTCTGGACCTCGAGGCGGCTTGGTCCACATCTAGAAGGTGCTGCTCCGTTCTGCCACGATGGTTTCAAACCCACTGCGACTTGTGATCACACGCAGGCCGATCAGCATTCCTGGGGGCAGCTGGGTGAGCGGAGTGATCTTCAGTGGGAGTGCCACCTGGCCTGGTGGCCTCTCCCAGATGGTGCCATCACAGCCTGCCTGAGCTGTCAGGCTCTACACTCCCTGGACCCCAAGGAGGACTGTTCATATGACTGGAATTGTGCGTATGCATGTGCAATGTACTACTGGGGACTGATCCCATGCCTTCCTACTGAGCCACATCCCAGCCCTTTTTCATTATGAGACAGTGTCTCACTGAGTCACAAAGTTGTCTATACTGGGCTTGAACCTGAGATCCTCCTGCTTTAGCTTCTCAGAGTGCTGGGATTTCAGGCATGTGCCACCACCTCAAGCTTATAGGAAATTTCAGTTAGGAGCATCTGTATGGCCTTGTGAGGGTTTATCGTCTTATTCAAGACTTTTGAGTAACTCTCAGGTGGTCTGACACCAGCCTTCATCACAAGCAGCACCAGGACATCCAGCAAGGTCACAACTTTCCACCCATGAGCAGACCACAGAGGAGGATGTGAGGTGGTGACACTGGGAGCCCTGATGCAGGATGAGGCGACAGGATCACATAGCCAACAACACCTCCAAGAACCCCATTGGGGCCTCCAGAGAGACTGCCTGCCTCGGTGGACAGAGGCCCCTGCACCACCCAGTTACAAACCTGTCCAACCCCAGAGTACTGTGCCTGGCTGGCTAGAGCTGGTCCAAGGCCTGTGGGCACCTGTCTGCAGCAGCCCCAGCATCCTTGAGCTCCCTGGACAGGTCAGTGTCCAGCATCCAGCACGAGGCCAGGCTGCTGGCATACCCCAAGCCCAGCTTGCTATCAGTTCTTCAACCCTGTCTCCTCAGCCATGAGTGGTGGTAGAGGCTCTGTACCGCCTGGCACGGGGTGAGGGGGCACAAGCTGGGTGCCTAAAAGTGCACTGCTTAATTGGCTTAGGGGAAACGCTGACTTACGTGTGCTTCAGCATAGATGTTCCGGGACATCTTATTCAGAGATGAAGTCTTGCTGGATTTTCTGTGCCTAAATTCACAAATCTTTACAAGTGAAAGGTTACTCTTGCCATATAACTCCAGGATCTGAGGTTTAAAGACATGGTGTAGGGAGCTGTCTCCGTGATCGTGCTGGGGGCCGCTGCAGTGGTAAATGACCCAGAGGATATTCGAGTTAGGCTCAGATGTGAAGAGACTGCCCTGAGGTGCTTTTTCAAATGATTTTTATGAACCACAGCTGAAAACAAGCCAGCCACCCTGCCTTTTTGCGTAACTTTAGTCTCCTTGTCGTCATCTTCCTCCTCTTCACCACCAGGTCAGACATGTTTACCTCAGGCCTGCCTTGGAGAAGTGCAGGCCGCACAGTGGCCCTGCTCTCTGAGGAGACACTATGTGTGTTTCACCTGAACTGCGGACGGGAGCTAAGACTCCATATTCCATGTGGCTCACGTCCTCAGGCTGTGCGGAGACAGCTGGTCACAGGGTCCCCCAGCATGACTGCACAGGCTGGATGGAGGGAGCCAGCCAAGGACCGCATGTGGGACGTCCCACAGCTGCCACTCTGCCCAGCACCTTGGGGAGCCTGTTAGGAGACACTGTCCCACTCCCACGTGGGCAAGTCAGCAGAGGTGCATGGTGGGCACAGGTGTGCACACTAACAGCTATCAGGCAACCCCACCCACGTCACTCTGGACACCTGCTCAGATCAGCACCCCATCATCAGCGCAGTGCCCTCCTCTGACCTGTGTTCTCTCTCCTGCTCTATCCAAGTGAGTCCCACACCCAGGGATTTGTTGACTTTGAAGAGGTAGTGCGGGTGCATCCCAAGCCCTGTGTGGGAGACAGCACAGCACTCCAGTCCCCCTCCATCAGCAACTCCATCAGTGACCAGCACATCGGGGCTCAGCTAAGTGTCCACAACTGTCCTCTGGCAACAGGAGCAGGGTTTTTTCCTCCAGCAAAGGTGTCAGAGACACAGTTTTCTTCCAGTGTTTTAGACCATGAGATCACAGCTCCTGGAAGCTCCTGGAAGGAGTGACACAAGGCCCAGCTGGGCCTGATGCCAGCGTTCAACCAGAAGCTTCACTTCCAGGCTTCTGCTTCCCTCAGCTCCACCTGGAAATCGAGTCACACAGCAGAAGGCCAGGGTTACGGTGATGCCACCTTTCCTGCAGGTCCCAGAGGTTTCTACTTGGGCACAGACTTTATGCTTGCTTTTCAGAAATACTTTTCTGTGCATTTAAGAGGGCTCTGCTGGGGTGTCTTTGAGTTCTTTTTACATAAATTTTCAAATCAACAAAATAATTCACTCTGCTTGATGCCTCAAAGAATAGAAACAGTAACCAGACAAGATCTTGTCTTGAGGCAGTGGGGAAATGGCAGAAGGAAGACATGAGGACCTGGGTGAAGCCTATATGAGGCCAGTGTGGCTTCCAGAAGCTGGGCTTGTTAAACTATGTCCATTGGAGGGGTGCAGTATGGGGTCACGAGCACTGCCATCGCTGTCAAGCAGATGAACACGCCCTCTCCTCACAGAGAACCCAGAAATCTGCTCAGCAACCATGGAGGACACAGGGCAGCGCCAGTCAATACAGCCACCGTACTGGGTCCTAGGTCTGCAGGACAGCAGTCTGTGCCTGTGCTGCTCTCGGTGCCCTCCTTCCCCACCCTCTGCCTGTGCCACCTTTACCCTGCCCATGCACAAGTGCGGGGCTGACTGCACGCAGTGTAACCTCCTGCAGGTTCACGGGATGTTAAAGACAAGAGGCTTTCTCCTCTTTGGGACTGAGTAGTGTTCCCTCAAGTGTAGACACCATGTTCTCTGTCTGCTTGTGCACTGGTGCTCACTTGCTTGGCTTCTGTGTCTTGTTCATTCTGACGGGCGCTGCAGTGTCTCGGGAGTACAGACGTCTGTTTGACACTGATTTCAGTTCCTTGGATACACATGCATAACTGGGATTACAGAGTCCTGTCCTGGTGACATTCTTCCCATTCTGGATCTGCCAGTTCACATCCCTCTAGGCATGTGCAAGGTCCCTTTCTGTACATCCTCGCCAACACTGCGTCCTCTCACCTTTCTGGTAAGGGTCACTGGACTGGAGGGGGGACACATCTCTATGATCTCAGTTTGCACTTCCCCAGTGCCAGCTCGGTGGTGCTGAGCATGTTTGCATAGCCTGCTGGTCATTTGTCTTCTTTGTGAAAATGTTCTTTTAGGTCCTTTACCCAGCTTTTAGGTGGGTTACATGTAATTAAAACCTTAATACTCAAGAAGGTCTTCAAATGAGAAGACCTGATGCTTCTTTTAACCTGTTCAGTTAACTTGGACATAGAACTCAGATGACATTAGAATTTTTCAACAGCTGCAGTGACTTGTTGGATGGGCGACGTGCCCAGGAGCATAGTTGTGTGTCACTGCCGCTGTGACAGTGCCACCAGCTGGTTGGCTCAGGACAACTGAAATGTAACCTCCATCCTGGCAGCCAGGGGCAGCAGGGCTTCGTGCCCTCCAGAGCTCCAGGGGAGGACCTGCCACTCCAGGCACTGCTGGCCCCAGCACCCCTCAGCTCTGGCAGCCTTGCTCCGTGCTGCCTCCTCTGTGTCTCGGCCCACCCTGTGCCTCCTCTTCCTGTAAGGAGACCACGACAGTGGGTCAGCCCTCCACGCAGGAGCCCAGAGACACTGTCTCAGGATGAGGCCACGTTCGTAGCACTGTGCCCACCTAGTGACCAAGCCCAGAAGGAAAACACTCTGAGGCCTGCAGACCTTGACACTTAGCAGGCTAAGCTGAAGGAGTCGTCTGTGCTCCTACCGATGTCTAAATTTGACTTTTCCAGTATATTCTCAAGTCCCACTGGACAGGTGTGGCAGGGAGAGAAAGACACATAAGGTCCCTGGTCTCCCTCCTTGCGGAGACACAGGATGTACGGCCGCTCGCAAGCGGCTCGTGCAGTGGTACCGAGTCGAGCTGCCATTTAGTGAACTCTGCATTTCTAAGTCATGGTGTTTAGAAGCACCCTCCCTGCTTTCATACGCAGTGACCTACAGAGAAATGTCCCCTTGGGTGCCTTTGGATTGTTTGTTTAAATTACGTTTTATTTGGATTTCATCTTAACCAAACCTTCAGAGGCCAGCAGGCTCCCTGGGTCGAGGCACTATATGTGGGAGCCAATGAGAGCCCACCGCGCTGGAGGACCCCTCCTCAGACAGGAGCTCCGGCGTGTCACACTCAGGTGGCCCCAGCAGAGTGCGCGATGATTACTTTATGATCTAGATCATTGTATTTTTATTGCGCTCATAAAATCTGTGTTTCTCCACATTTTCATAATGGCTTCAACGTGCTCCTCTACTTTCTGGAGGCCATTAAATCATGGCGCGGCCAGCACCATTTGGCAGAGCAGGTTTGAGGTCTCACTGTGAGAAGCAGACTCTGGATTCTCTTCCCACTGGACCAGCACCAAGCTGGGGGGCGAGAGTGTGCAGGTCTGAGCACAGTTTGTATTTATTCATGGGCTTTTTCGTGACTACCCCAGGAGGTTGCATTGAATTCTGACACACACAGTACACAGCATGGTACCCAAAGGATGTTGGCTATGTACCCCCGCAGGAAGATAAATCCATAGTAAAAGGGGAAAATATTGTCCTCACATTTAATTTTGAAAATGTAATTTAGTGGGAAAATTCAATAACATAAACTCTGATAAAGTGTTTTATACGTGAGACACGAGAAGTTCGTAAAATAACAGGACCTTAATTAGGTGTTACATCTGTACTTGAGACCTGACATCTGAACGAGGCTGCTTATAAATATTTCTGTGTAGTCCACATAATGCCCTGCTGAGCACTCGGGGTCCCCACCCAGAGTGGCCTGTTATGCTTAGATTGAGAGCGAGTTGGACAATTTCGCACATGTCCTCTCTGTGTGCTAAACATTCTTGTGCTTATTGTGACCTACTTTGATGTGATAGCTATGAATTATTAAGTTGGTTTTGGATTTGCCTTAAATACATGGAGGTGTTTCTGTGTAAGTTCCGTCACTCACTTTATACAGCGCCTCTTGGGCAGCCACAGAGTAGTTCCCCGGGACAGAGCTGTGGGTGTGGGGACTGACTTCCAATGTGTCCAGGGAGGAGTGAGAGGTCCCACATGCCTGCTGTTCATGTCACACTGTCTGGACTTTCCTTTGTCACTCAGAAGTTGAGTTGGACAGCAGAGCTGGATCAGGAGGGAGGTGCTGGGTGGTGGGGAAAGACACCCTGGTCTTTTTCTTTTTAATATTTCATGGTGGAATATGAAGCAAGCATATTCAGAGATGTGAAGCAGCTGCAGAGTAAACCCCCGCCAATGAATGTAAAATACATTTCCAGTGAGTGGCACAAATTGTGATTCAGTCTCTGCATGGTAATTATCAGTGTCACGTGGTGAGGGGACAGTGACACTGACTTGACGGCCATGGCCTGCCTCTGTCTGCAGATGGTATGGGAGAGTGGCTGCGCTGTGATCGTCATGCTGACCCCGCTCACAGAGAATGGCATCCGGCAGTGCCATCACTACTGGCCTGATGAGGGCTCCAACCTCTACCACATCTATGAGGTACAAGATAAGGACCTGCCCGAAGTCCCTGAGCAAAGAGCTGGCGTCCCTGTCCTCAGTGGACATGGGAAAGTCCACCAGCCCTGACCACGCTCCCCAAAAGCCCAGGACAGCTCTGGGCAGGGAGTCCGGCACATCACACCACAGAGGAATCCCAGTGCCACCCAGCCATGAGAACCCAGTGCATGTGGCTGGGCTGTCCTGGTGACCCAGCAGCCAGGCTTCTGTCTGGTGCGTTCCACTGAAGAACCTGCCCCATGGCTCCATCAGCAGTTGGTGCCATGGCACTGGGCCTTTTGCCTAAGAGAACCTGCTCCAAGAGGCTGCTTTCTCTGCCTTCACCGAGCATGAACTCACTCATCTTGGTCACTAAAGACCACCACAAAGGGTGGCCTGTGAACACCCTTTGGTCCCGCTGTGCACTGAAGTTAGAAAGCAGTGGTTCCAGGCTCACCAAAACCCACAGCCACCTCCCTGTGGCTGGCGGTCCTCAAACCTCACCCTCCCCGGCCTTGGCGAGGCTACAACTGGAACTGCACAGTCTGCCCAGGGTGCTGTCTCTCCAGCTTCCTTGGTTCTGCATTACAACGTCTTCCTAAAACGCTCAAGCTAAGTGGCATTGAACACACACACACACACACACACACACGCAGAACCCTCTCCCGTGTAACCCTGGAAGGCTATGGGGAAGCCTCAGGCCAGCCCACTGGTGACAGGACACACGTGTTTCCCCTTCTCATCGTAAGAGCAGTGAGGTGCTCAGCACACGCTGGACTCACCACACCCTCCTGTGCCTATCCCCGCCCCCACCCAGGTCAACCTGGTCTCTGAGCACATCTGGTGTGAGGACTTTCTGGTGCGAAGCTTCTACCTGAAGAACCTTCAGACCCACGAGACACGCACGGTGACCCAGTTCCACTTCCTGAGCTGGTATGACCAGGGCGTCCCTTCCTCCACGAGGTCGCTTCTGGATTTCCGCAGGTAAAACCCGGAGCCGCCCAGAGCCGGGAGCCAGGAGAAAGGGGGTGGAGACCAGGCTTCCTGCTTCTAAGATGCCACCTCCCGTGTGCGGTCACTCCAGTATGAGGAGCGACAGGGAGGGAGGAGGGGAAGATGTAGACGGAAGTGGGCACAGCTGTGGTGGCACTGATGTGGCTGGGCTGAGGGGAGGCATCTTAGAACTGTGGAAGTATGGCCGTTGTTTTTGATACAGCTGACACAGAGTCCTGAAGTTCATATTTTGCAGGATATTGGTGGACAGACCTGGGATTTTAGTTTGGCCGCTCGTCTGGTTGTATAGGAAGGGCTTTAGTCAGGGAAGGGCCAGAGTCTACCGTGGATAACCTTGGGGGAAGTCCTCACACAGTCAGCCCAGGCCTGTAGCAATTCCAGTGCGATTTCAAGGCGACAGGGTTTTTTTGTTTTTTGTTTTTTTGTACCAGAGATAGAACTCACGACCTCGCGCTTGCCAGGCAGGTGCTTATGCCACTGAGCTAAATCCCCTGCCCCTAAGGCTGACAGTTTTTAAAGATGCCTTCTTTTCCCTTTGTGGCTCTAGTCAGCCAGTCACCAGCATGTTCTCATTTTAAAGTGTGTTTACGGAACAGTTGGGAGCTGGACTCTGTCTTGTAGGAAGATGTGAGCAGCGCAAAACCACAGCAGACACAGGGCAGAAGCTTTGTCTGCATGTCACTCCATGGTGGCAGGTGAGGGCAGCACTAGCCTCCTGGGGGCGTGGGGTAACAAAACCTTGAAGCAGGCACCTTTTCCCAGGGCACAGTGGCCAGGCTCTTTGTGTACCTAGCAAGGGGACAAAGAACCAAGGTGCCCCAGCCTGCAATGCCCCCGTGACACCTGGGCTTGGGCTCCACTCACCCAGCTGCAAGCTCAGAGCCCCAAGAGTGGTGGGGACGAAAGGGTGCCGTGAAGATGGGGTTTGGGCTCCGCTCTGGGTTTCTTGATTGTGTCTAACAGATTCCTAAGCTTTTCATGATAATATTTCTTTTGCCTTCTAGTCCACTTTGAAAAACAAAAAATTTTTATCTGAATTGTTCTGTGGAGCAGATAGCATGTGACAGAACCCAAGGACAGACAAGAGTATGGTGTCACCTGTCACCCCCACCCCAACCCCTAGAACGCCCAAGCATGGGAAACGGCAGCCACATACACCTGGCCTGCTCATCCCAGGGCCCTGGCCACTCTGTTTCCTCCGTGCAGATTTATTTCTAAAGGTGTGACAGTCTTAAATCATTTTTGACGTAGTCTTCGAAAACAGTCATTACTGGCAAGATGGATGCAGTGGCAGGAAACAGGCACCCCTCAAAGGCCCCTCTGTGCCTCGTCCACATGTTTGAGCATATACGCATGCAGGCTTCCATCTGTATCCATATATGGGCGGGCAGAGCCATGCCCAACTCAGGTTCAGGCATCATGGAGCAAGACGGGGATCCCGAGAGGCCCATGCCCCAGGTGCAGATGTGCGTGGAGGTTTCTACGAGAAAGAGGGAACGCCCAGGCCTAGCTAGATGGGCTGGAGGGCGGGGCTGGGGGGGCACAGAGCTTTTCTGGCTTCCTGTCACATTCATCAGAACCCAGCAGCTCCTTACTATGATCCCTATCAGTCTCATCTAGACAGCTGGGGCACATGGCCGCACGCTCCTCCATACATGACACCCTCAGGTACCCACATCGCAGCCAGAGAGGTGAGGCCCCGCTGGAGACCCTGCCACTGGCAGATGCCAGGGTCCCTCCTTTTGAACACAGGCACTGGCCTGGGGTGTTCTCCGCGCCCAGGAGGTGTAATTAAATGTTTCTGGAGCCTGGAGGGAGCACATTTACACTTTAAAGAGAAACTGCTAAGAGATAATTAGCATCACATGTGAGGGCTTTGCTTCAGAAACCTCTCTCCCTCTCCACCTCTCCCTCTCTCTCCCTCTCTCTATCTCTCTCTCTCCCCTCCTCCACCCACATCTATCCATCTCCACCTCTCTCTCACCTCTTACTGTGTGCCATGGCATCCACTAACGCTGCTCACTGTAAAACTGGACAAACCCTTACTTTGCCAGCTAATTAGCGGTGGCCAGTGTCATTTTTGTGATGTTGCAGCTAGTAATATGAGCCCAGTTGCATAGTCACAAAAGTGATCATTGGAAACTGTGACTGCTGCAGGGACATGTGGGGGACCCCGAACTGCTAACGACCTCACCTTTGCTTGCTGTGGTGCATGGCTGGCCCTCCTCACTCGGGGACCGAGGGCTGGTCCTTCCGGTGGCTCCTCCTGTACCGCCTGCTCTCAGTGCTGGAGCCATCTGGCTCACTGGCGAGCGTCTGAGAGTCCTGGGACGCTGCAAGCCGCTCACCTCCATGAATAACCTGCAGCCTCGATGAGCAGCTTGGCTCCCTGTGCGATGGTTTCGCTTTTCTATCTGCAATGTCTCTCGGTGTGATGATTGAAGTGCATGATTCTGTGTAAATAAAGTTCTCAAACACCCCCACGGCCCATTCCCACGGTGCCCTTGACTGCTCATTCATTCTTTGTAAGTAAGTCTGGTGTGGGGCGGGGGCTGGCACATTGAGAGGGCCTTGCAGGGCTGCTGGAGAAGGTGACATCCTAAGCCCTCCACGGTGGAGACAAGGCCGTAGCAGTGATGCAGGGGTGCAGCCGTCACAACCAGCACTCTTGCTCTTACCAGCTTCCCCACCCAGGGTGACACTGGGCACACTTTCCAAAGAGGACACTGAGCGACACAAATGGACACAACCTTGCATCTCAGACACTGTCCTGTGACCTGCGGTTTAGAGGGCGTCTGGTTGTTGGCCTGATGGTTTTTTCTGTGCCTTCCTTCACGCTTGGTCCCAGGCTGGGCAGGCATGGGAACACACAGTCTTCACAGTCACGGGGACTCGGTGTGAGACACCCAGGACGTCCCCAAGGTCGTCCACGATAGCACGGCCCAACGGTGAGGGTTTTCTCTTTGAAAGAAGATGGGGTCTGACACCTGAGCCCCTGTCTGCACACATACTCAGTCTTTTTATTTGCTTTTTTCTTTTTGGTGGTACTGGGGCTGGAGCCTGGGCCTTGCACACCCTGTGTAGGCACTCGCCACTGAGCAGCACCCCACCCTGTGTGGTCTTTATCCAGTGAGGGGCTTTGCGTTTCCTGCTCCGGGAACACCCCTAGGGTCTAGATATGTTTGGTAGCATGGAGTCAGGAATGGGGGAGTTTAACAGTACGCAGCGGTGGGTCTGTCTCCCTGTTCCTCACACAGTGTGTGCTGAGAGCCAGGAATGGCTCGGGTGGAGACGGCAGTGCTACTGCACCGGCCAGGGCTTGTTTTACCCGGGTACCTTTTGAAAGCGTCGCTGGGTAGTCCAGAAGCTCTTAAGATGCCGCCCGTGCACACATCAAGTGCGGCCGAGCAGGGCTTTGAACGCAACCTGTCTGCAAGTGGGCGCATCTCGCCCCACTTTGCGGCTGCCCTGCTCTGCGCCACGGCCGGCTGAGGAAGTGCCGTGTGCGGCTGACTCCACAGAGGAAGTGGGGAAAGGGAAAGAGGCCTGCATGAGAGAAGAACCTGCTCCCACGAGGCGAGGTGAGGGATGCCCACCCTCCCTCCACTCGTGCTGCACCAGGCGCTCGTGGTGACTCACCAGACAGTCACAGTGTTGAGTAGCAAACCCGTGCAAGAAAACATAATGACTCCTGTTTGTAGTACGAGGGGAAAAGATTTTTTCTGTAGCATCATCTTTTTAAATTTGAGTCTCTGGTTGTAGGAACTCCTGCAGCACTTCTAGAACAATGCTCGTCACCCATTCTCCCTGCCAATAAACCGAGATTCTGCCTTCAGTTTTGTTTCTTAAGGAACATTTCACTGAGAACTTTGATGTGCTTTGTAAATGTGTTTTGTTCTCTCGCTAAAATTTTTAGAAAAACCACTTGAAGCTTGTACAGCAAATGTAAAGGCAGCCCACTTATTTGGATAGGTGCTGGTTAGTGAAATCATCAGTACACTTTTATTGTTAACTTTCATAACCTCCGCTCTGACAGCTGCGTGAGGGGGCTGCTGTTAAAGATATGCGTTTATAAAGATGGAAAAAACATCTTGGACTTTGTGGCTTTTCTCTGTAGTTTGGATCTCCCTACCAGAGACTGGCAGGTGGAACAGGGTTCTGGGATGGTGTCTTCAGATGACGTAGCAATATCCTCTCCCAACGTGATGCACAGGGCATACAAAGTCCTCAGCACAAGTTGTCTAACCCAGAGGTTCAGTGGAGCATGGAGACACCATGGCAGACCTCACAGCCAGAGAGGGAGGATGGGGCATGGTAAGGGCGGGCACAAGTGTGGGGGCTCTGGGTCCCCAGGGTCAACGCTAGAACCCCAGAGTTCATACTTGGAAAAGGGGAAAATATCCTGCACAAGTGTAAGAACTGTTTTTAAAGCTCTCCTGAATAATATTAAAAAGAAAGAATCTCTGAATTTGTATGTGCAATTGTTATTCTCTGTGCAAACAAGTGGTTGTAAATTGATTTGGGGGGCACGTAACTGCTGCCTTGGCTTAGGAGTTGGAGAATAGGGAGTCTTAGTGCATCTCTGTAATTTTTATCTCTTTTTATTTCAGAAAAGTAAACAAGTGCTACAGGGGCCGTTCTTGTCCAATAATCGTTCACTGCAGGCAAGTACAACTTTAATGTGTATTAAGAATTTCATGATGTCCCAAGTGACGAGTACAGTTAACACAGAGGCTGGACTTCCTTACTGCTTAGTGAATAGTCTCCTTGGTATCTCCATGGGGAACCAAAGATATAAACAGTCGGCTCTGCCACCCGGCCAAACAGAGCTGCTCACCCACCTCACCGTCCCTGGGGTGGTGTTTTCTTTCTACCCGCACCATATCCTGTTTCATCATCTATTTCCGAAGATCTCTGTCCCCTCGTCTTACTTTTTCTTGAACCCTCTTCATACCACAAAGCTGAAACTTGTCCGATCAGTCCCAGAGGTGATTCAGTGAGGCGTGTAAACGCCAAGGGTGGCCAGCCCAGCTTCAAAGAGGGACAGCATCTGTCCCCAAGGAGGCACCCCCACCTGTAGATCTGAGTGCGGATCTGGGCCCGTGGGGAGAACCCCAGAGACCCACGTCTGTCACGCACACCGGGAAAAGAGGACCTTTGCGGCAGAGACGAGGTCGAGCGGTGCATCCACCAGACTCGGCGCTCAGCTGTTGTGGTGTGAGGCTGCACTTTGCACACTGCCTCATGGAATGCAGCTTTCTGCCTGGAATAAAGGAACCCGGGTCAAGGCCCGGCTCTCTGTAGGCGTACACAGGTGTGCACACCTCTGTCCCCGGCACTCCCAAGTAGCTGTGCCTCCTGGGCCCGAGCTGGTGCCTTCTCTAGAAGCTTGCACAGCCTCTTGGAACAGGCACGTGACACGTGGCGCTGGCACACACATCTGATGTGACCTCTCAGGACGAGTGCTCGGGTCACACGGCAAGGGAGGGCTTGTGCATCTTCCACGACCACACAGTGAGATGGGCGTGGGCAGAAGCACGAAGTGTGAAGAATTTCTCTTTCTAGCCGCAGCTTCTCAGTGTGAAAGCCAAACACAGGGGCTTGTCACTGTGAAAGACCAGCTGGTTGGCTCACCCCTGACCTCCAGGGCGCCCCAGCCAGCATGCTGACTGGAAGCTCCCTCTGGAAGCTGACCAGAAGCTGAGGGCAAAGTGGTTTGCCAGGCGTGCGCTTTTTTTAAGCACTGAGGATAGGACACTGGATCTTTGCACTGAGCTACATCCTCAGTCTTTATTTAGTTTTTATTTTAAGGCGGAATCTTGCTAATCATAAGTTACCCGGGTTGGACCTCAGTTTGTAAAGATTTCTATCCTGCCCCTTCAATTTTTCCTCAGCCTCAGATTCTAGACCTCCACCACCACACTGGCTCCAGTCATGTACTTCCTATTTGTTTTGTTTCATTTATTTGTTTTTTGAGACAAGGTCTAACTATGTAGCTCAGACTGGCCTTGAGCTCGTTCTGTAGCCTAAAATGGCCTTCAACTCGCAGTTAATCCTCTTGCCTCAGCCTCCCAATGCTGAGATTACAGGCATGCGCCACTGTGCCCAGCCAACTTGTCAAAGTCTTGAAATGGGAACATTCATGCTTTCCTCAGTCACCTTGGTTCTGGTAGAAACCACAATGTGAATGTCCCCCGTGTGCCAGCCAACATCACCGTGAGCACAGGGTTAGACCCTGTTCAGTCTCAGGGCCTGTCTCAGTTCCACAGTCTCACAGAGAAGGAGTGGTCCACACAAGCTGTTTACCGCCCAGAAAAAGAACTCTCATTCTCTTCAGTTAGCTGTTACGACAATTAAAACCCAGTCCAAATTGTAAATATCCCCCTTTGGCTGGTAGAATGGGGAGGAGACTGGATGAGGGCTCTTTCCAGGATTGGGGTCAGGAACAATCGGTGCGCCCATTTCCACTGCTGAGAGGAGGGCGGCATCCACCAGGGCCGGTACCTTCTGGGTACAGGACAGTGCATTGCAGGCATTTGTAATCTGACGCCATCACTTCCGACTCAGCCATACGGTTCTTTATTTCCTTTGTTTCCTGACAAGACTTAGCCCATCTTTGGCCAGAGGGTGGAGGAAAAGGAAACAAATGCACCACACACAATGGCTGGTTCCCAAGGCCCGTGTGCCCTCCCCTCTCCCTCGCCACCCCCGACAAAGGCCCCACTGCTGCTGGCCTGTGGGACACGGGATGGCGTTCACACTGTCTCTCCTTCTGTTGACAGTGACGGCGCCGGCAGGAGCGGAACCTACATCCTGATCGACATGGTTCTCAATAAGATGGCCAAAGGTGAGAACGTGCAACTGGCTGCTTTGTTGTGGCTCCGAGATGGGAGGCGTTGCCACAGCAACGCGGGGCATGATACTCACTCACTGGAGTCCTTAGAGAAAATCTGCAGATTGTTGTCCCTTTTCTGAATCATTTGAAGGCTGTTTACAGCAAGCACATTTATTTGCAGTTGGGCCTTTGTTACCAGCCTGCGTATGCTGGGCACATAGTAGGGCTTTGATAAGAATCCACCACATTCACTGAGAGTCCATCAGAGCCCAGTAGAGCATAGCTTGAATCGTAACAGGCCGCAGCAGGCGCAGACAGCCTTACTGTCTGAACAGCTCTTCGCTGCTGTTAAAGCTGTGTTTGCTGAATGAACTTGGTTTCCTAAAAACCTCTGGTGCTCACGTCACCCAGCAGAAACTCCCTTGTCTCAAAGGCATGTTCTTAACTGCAGTGCTGGGGTGGAACCCGGGGCCTTGTGTGTGCTACTCAAGCCCTCTACCCAGACCCCAAATTCCTCTCTCAGAATAGTACAGTGTCCCGGGAGCAAGGCCTACACATCAGGGATGTCAGGGAGTGCAGGGCCATGGCAGCGGCTCAGCACACACCACAGCCGCTTCTGCCCCCTCCAGAAGGTGTCCTGCCCAAGGCCCAGGACCCTGCAAGGAAGTGAGGGCAGGGCTTCCTGGTGTCTCCAGGAAAGTGGGACAGGAGCCAGAACTACAGGTGGTGTGTGGAGCAAGGTTCCTGGGGACCCGCCCTCCGGTCCCAGGCACTGAGTTGCCCTGAGCACACCCTGGGCCTTTTCCTGCAGTACCTGTTGGAACCCAGGGTCATGGGAAACACAGAGATAGGCATGCTTTGCAGTGCAGTCTCCCCTGGCTCTGAACACACAGGCCCTGGAGACATCACCCCTCTGTGCAGGCACACGCTCCCTCCACAGGCCTGGGTGTGGACGTGGGTTTCCTCACACCACACACAGGTGCCACAGTAGACATCTTTCTTGCTTCATTTTCTTCTGATAACAACAGTAAAATCTAGAGCCCTTCTTTAGCTGATGGTGCAGGTGTGGGAAGGGGGAATAGAGGTCCGTGACTCGCACGGTCCTATGGCTGGGCTTAGTCACCTGAAGTTCCTGGTGGCTAGGACCAGGTCACATCACCCTCCTCTGCTACAGCCGGGACGCAGGAAGCTGGTTTCTGTGCCACCTGAATTAGCTGGGTGTTAAAGATGGGCACAGACAGAACACAGGTGCTCTGTGACTGCCAGTCACAGTAGCTTTTGGTTTCAGACTACAGAAAAATCCCAACTTTTAGTTCAAAGTCATTTTGTCTTTTTAATACTGCTGTCCCAGGGCCGGGGATTTAGCTCAGTGGCTTAAGCGCCTGCCTGGCAAGTGTGAGGTCATGAGTTCAATCCCCGGTACCAAAAAAAAAAAAAAAAATTATTGCTGTCCCTTCTGTAAACACCCTCTCTTTTGCAAATTGGAGCTCAGAGCTATCGACAGAGTTTACCAATTCTTCCTTTATCACCCACCCTCTGTCTCTCTCAAATATATTTTCCTTCTGTTGCTCAAAATACCAGAATAATGTGGATCATTTCACCCATGCATTGCCTATTGAAGTGGTGTCGCTAACAACACACACAGCCTGCGAGAAGGGACACTTGCTCCTCTGCAGGGAAGGGCACCAAGTAGGTGCTACCGACTATGGGCCCTGCATGGAGCCCCTCTGTGATGCCAGGTGGAATTTCGGGGAATGGGTTCCCTCCCACAGGAGCAAACACAGGGAGATGCTTTGCGGCTGGCCTGGAGGACCAGCTATTGTCCGGTATGCTGGCTCACCGCGCTATGCAACCATGCAGCATCAGATTCTATTCAAAGTGTGGGCTCGGCGTCCTGCAGGGCAAGCCTAACGGTGTGGAGCAGGCCGAGGTCTGGCTGCGGCTTTCTCTGAGACTGCTTGCCCTCTTCTGCTCCTGACCTGTTCTCCTTCCTGGTGTGAAATCCCCTGACCCGGCCCTGTGGTCTCAGGAGAGATCAAAGGGCGAGCGGCCTTTCCCAGGCCGCCCCCCCGAGAGGCTGCTGCGGTTTTGTCCCGTGTTGCCGGGTCGTCTTTGTCTGGCCTGAGAAGCTGGAGGCCCACGTTGCAGCCCAGCGTTCATCAAATGATCAAAGGCCCAAAGCCCTGGACACGAAGCCTTTCTTCCTGTTTCCCTTTCTTGAAAGGAATGAATTGTGCGAGCCCCCAAAGAATGCTTTGCAAAGTGCTCCTTCGCAGGCCCCACCAGCATCCGAGGCTCTGCTCGGGCTGGGCACGTCCAGGGCCCAGCTGTGCAGCGTCGGGCAGGGCTCACTCAGCCTTTCAGGGATTAAGGCTGGGGTGAGCGTGAGGCCTGAAGAACAAGCACAGAATCATTTCAGCGCTCTCTCCACTGTTGAGTTTATTAGCAAGCAGACAAAGACACACCTGGAAACCAAAGCAGACGGCTTGCACTCTGGGAGTATGGGGCTGCGGGAAGTGGAGCCTGCTAGTGTTGCTGCTGTTGGGACAAATGGGGTCCGGGCAGCTCAGCCCCCTCCTGCTGGGGGGCTCAGTTCACTCTCAGCAGAAGCTGATTCCAACCGGGCTGCCCTATGTGCATCCTCACCCCCCCCCCAAGCCCAGAGCTTTCCTGTCTCCTCGTTCTTTAGCTAGCAGGCCCACTAGGGCCCAGCAGAGGTGAGGAGTGGCAGGCAGCACAGCCGGGGTGATGCAGAACCTGGCGCCTAGCCTCACAGCTGTACCCCAGAACATGCCCACCAGGTAACTGAGGATGGGCTTGGCCCAGTCTCCCCACACTGCTGTCATGCAGAGTGCCCAGAGTGCAAGCCCTGCGGGACCACAAGTGCCAAACTCCTATGAGTGCCCAGCATGCTGGGGGCACTGTCCTGGGCCATTTGAGCATATGCTTGTGAGCAGACAGTGGGGCCTGTGACCCTGGTCGTGTGTGGTCCATCTCAGTTTTCCTCTGCATACTGTGCACTTGGGTAGGGGACCTCCCTGCTGTTTTGTTTCTTCTGTTCAGGAAACTAGAGTCAGCCTTCCGGTAGGTAGAACGAGACAGTAAGTGTCCTTCGGTGACTAGCTAGTGAACCTGAGCATGGGGTCCCCGGGGCTCACCACGTGGGTCAGGATTCTTCCTTTTCGTGGTAGAGCCTGGTGTTGCTGGACATCAGTGGTGTCCCCCTTTAGCTACTGTGAACGTTGATACTACAAACCTAGCTGTTCCAGTACCTGCTTGAATCCTGGCCTTGAGTTCTTGGGGTGTATCCCTAGGAGTGGAACTGATGGATCAAGGAGCAAGTCTGTTTCACTCACACTTCCCACTAAGCTCAGGAGTCCTGGCTTCTCCCCATCGCGGCCAGCCTGGTCTTTTCAGCGCTGTTGTCTTGAGGGTGTGAGGTAGCGTCCTGTATGGCCTCAGTCTGTGTCTCATGATGCTGAGCATCGTCCTGTGTGCTTGTGGCCATTAGCGCAGCTGCTGTGGGGTGGTGTGGGCTCAGCCCCACCTCTGCATGGATGGTGGCCTCACTGCAGGGGCCCCCTTGCTCTGTGTGTGGCCCCTCGGCAGGCTCAGTCTCCAGCACGACCTCTGCAGCCTGAAGGCACCAGGCAGCACCCCGGCTGCCGCCTGCAGACTTTCTGAGAAGCGCTTCTTTCACTGGCTATGCTGTCAGCGCTGCATCCGAGGCCTCAGACCCCGCTCCACACAAGAGGGGAACATGGGAGGGGCTGGAAGGGAAACGAGGGTTGAGACCAGCAAGGCCAGCTGCCCTGCTGAGGTGTGCACAGGGTGCCTGGCTTAGGGCGCCATTGCACAGAGAGCTGGAGGATCTTTCTCAATGTTTATGACTCCTTCAGACCAGCACCCTCCATATCTGTGTTGTTCAATACATGGCCACCTGTGGCTGCTTTAAGACTGAATAAAATCCAAAAGGACCTATCCTCAGGGGTACTGGGGCACCACCGTGGTAGGCAGAGCAGCAGGAAAGCCATCCATCGGGACAGAGGGTGGGTCCTGTGCAGTGACTCTGGACTGCACCTCCCGCCTGCCGTGGAGGTGGCAGCCCTGACCTATACCCACCCCTTCCAGTCTCACGTGGTGTCTCCAGGACCTGAGGCTGTTGCCACTGTCACCGCCTCACTCTCAGCCACACTCCTCCAGCAGGGCGGTGGAATGCAGGACCTCTGCACCTGCCGCCCATGGCCTGGGCAGTGCATCCCAGGCCTCTCCCCTTGTTCTCCCATGAAATCTGCCACTCCTCATGATCACTGTCATGGTCACCATTCTTTCAGAAACACGAGTTCCAACTGTGAAGGTGCCATTTGGGGCCACAGGGACAGGCACAGCCTCACACAGGCCATCCCGATGGTTTAGCACCTACTGCTGAGCAGACACCTCCAAGGTCTGGGTAAGAGACAGAGAGACAGGGCCCAGCCTGCTGGAGTCTGCTGTGTCGCTGACTTGTAAGATGGTGGCGCGCACTGTCAGGAGTGTCCAGACTCCGCACAGCCCGCTGCATGCTCAGCTGAGGGGGCAAGCAGTTTTGGGTGCCTGTCCCTGGAGGACGCATCCTTGGCAGCTCCATGGACACCTACCACGTCTGTGTGTTCTCTGCGTATTTCCTGCCTCTGAGTGTCAGGTGCCCAGTAGTGGTGACAAGCACATGGGTATGTGGAAGTGGGCGTGTCCCCAGGCTGGATGGCAGCAGGCACTGCATAAGGGACAGATGTGGCTCTCACTATGTAAGAGAGACATGGCTGGGAGCAGGTGCACTGCAGGGCGCACCAGGTGGTGGACATCCAGACACAGATGGGGACCTGGGACCTGGTGATGCCTTAGTCTTTGGAAACCGCAGAGCACGAGCCCTCTGGGCTTCTGCAGCCTTCACTGCACCCACAGCTGCCACTATGTGAGCAACCACAAGCCACAAGCGCAGAAGCAGCTCCCTGTGCTCTGCAGAACCACACTGCCATGGCTCCCCACCTCCCCCACCCCAGCCCCACCAACTTTGGCACCCAGAGATGGAACCACAGGAGAGCAGAAGCTATGGAGAGCAGAGCCCCCAAGGAGTTTGGCTGGGTGGAACCTGGGGACATCATGGGAGAAACAGCAGGGCCCTGGCAAGGGACGTTGCTGTCCAGAAGTTGTGAGCACAGTTCTTGAATTCATATATCTCACTTCCAAGCCACATCAGGACTCAGAATCAACAGGCTCTGCAT
The DNA here is from genome assembly GCA_004027295.1 of Dolichotis patagonum. NCBI lineage: Eukaryota > Metazoa > Chordata > Mammalia > Rodentia > Caviidae > Dolichotis > Dolichotis patagonum. Next base: position 91,252 of record PVJX010002892.1, read on the forward strand.
ACACAGGAGAAGCAGGCTTGGGTGGACAGGCACCATCCCAAGGCACCCTCCCTGGCCTCCCTGGCCTGTGGCCCTCAGCCTGTGTCTGTACCTAGTCCTGTCCTCCAGCTTGCAGGAAAGGACCTGCTCATTTGGTCTCTCTGGTCACTTCTCTCCTCTCTCCTCCTGCTCACCCAGCCCTGAAAGCATGGCCTCCCTGGCCTGTGCTGTCCCTCCATGACTCCAGGGCCCCTGTGCAGAGACCGGAGGATTTCTCCATCTGCCAGGCACCCTGTACCTGGACAACTGCCAGAGCCTCACCCCCCACCTGCCCAGAATCTTCTTCACAGCCTGAGACAGGCATCTCCTGGCTAGCATGTCCCTTGTGTCAGGAGGTCCCCGTCCACAGCACCCAGGTCACTGAGCTATGGCAAGCAGCACACTGGTCAGTAGAATGCTGAGGCCACAGTCAGGGACACCTCTGACGCCCTGAATTAAAATCCCCCATGTTCCCATGAAGGCAGTCAGACAGGTTCACCTGTGAGAAGGTAACGCAGCCCACAGCTGTGCAGTGCCGGCTGCCCTTGCGAGGTTGGTGGGAGCTGCAGGTGTTCTGCACGGTTCCGTTTTCCAGGAGCAGTAGAGGAAGAGACTGTGAGATAACAAATCTATTCAAAAGAGAAACACAATGCCTAGGTTGTCTTGACTGTGATATACTCAGTTTCCAAATGAATATGGTACAGATTTCTCTCCTTTAATCCCAACTGAAATGTCAAAAATGGAGCTTGTAGTTTAGGTCAGCAAAACAACTTCCTGCTTATAATTTTTCTGACTTTTGGGGGTTGAAGGTAAGACAGAGTCTCACTATATAATTTAGGCTGTCCTAATATCACTGCGTAGTCCAGGCTGGCCTCAAACTCAGCAGTCCCCATGCCTCAGCCTCCCGAGTGCTGGGATTACAGACGCGTGCCACCATCCCTGGCTCAATTTTTCTAAGCCTTTAGCGATGTTTGCACATTACAGTATAAAGTAAAAATTCAGTACAAAAGGCCCACAGAGGGGTGTGTGTGTGTACATGCGAGTGTGAAGTGGACTGTTGTGCATGTATAATGTCGCTTGTGATTGTGTGATGGACTACTGTTCATGTATGATGTCTCATGTGTGTGTGTATGTGGCGAGATGTTTTGCCGGTATGATTTTTGTGTGTGCACACAGTAATATGGCAGGGCGGTGTGTGTATGTGTAAGGTGTGTGGTGTGGGCACATACATGTGTGTGCCTGCAGGCATGCAGTACATGGTCAGTGCCAACAGACAGCAGGTGCCCAGCTGTGGTGCAGGCAGATGTGCTCAACTCTAGCACCCATGCAGCCCTGCACCCTTAAGCCAAGTCCCATCTTGTTGAGCGTACAGGGTTCAGGCTATGCCACCCAGCTCCATGCCCATGCAGGGCCAGGGGATCAACCTTGGCCTTTGCATCAATCCCTTCCTAACCAAAGGCTCAATCCAAGGCATCCCCAAGCTTGGTGCAAATGGCACCTTCCGCCCTGGAGGAGGTGGACCTTCCAGAGGGTAGAATTTAAAAATTCTCAGTGCAGGACGCCTTTCTCTCCTGGACATTTGATACACACCATCTTTTGCTTCAATAAAGAACATGTTGTGTTCCTGCGGTCTGAGACCCTCCTGGGTGAGGAACCTCCCTTGTGCTTATTAAAATGTCACTCCTGAGCAGTGTGGAAAGCTGCGCAGCTGCAAAGGGGGCCCCCAGATGAGCCCTCCAGGGCCCCGTCCACCTGAAGGAAGAAGTAATGACATTAGCTGTCCCCCCACCAAGCAGCCAGGAATCATCTCCCAGAGAAATCAAAGCAAACGTCACAAAGAGACGCCAGGGGCACATTTGCCTGGTTTTCTTCAGCTTCAAATTGATTCTTTCATTGTAAAAAATAGTTTTAATACTTTAATACTAATTTTCTTTAAATGTTTATTGGGTAATACTTCTTATCTAAAGCTTTCAAAAAGCCTCCACTGTCTTGAAAATCTATTTTCCAATATGTAGATTCCTCAGCCACTGAGACTGGAGGTAGAATGACATAGTCAGAGTCACCGAGCCACACTGGACGGCTCCAGGGTGGCCCTGAGGGCAAGACGCCCACGAGAGGCTGGTGCTGTGGCACTCGGAAGGACACACATAGCCTGGGGGTAGAGCTTCCGGGGAGCCAGGTGAGCTCTGCCCAGCCCCAGTGAGCTGGACAGCACCAGGCCTCCCATGGTGGCCCTGCGTCCCGCTGCTCCGCCTGAATTCTTACATGTGATCAGATCCCTTGGCTGTCCACAGCTATTTGACTTGAGCATCACTGGCCCCTGGAATGTGACATCTGTCAGCTGTGGCATCACATTCTTGGGGAGAACCATACCACAGATGCCAGAGGAACTTCTAGATCGGGGCTCAGACCCACCCCACAGCTCAATGACCCATCCACAAAAGGAGGGGACAGTGCCCACCCCTCAGTCCTCTGCTCCTCCTGCAGAGTCACCCTGGTGCTGGGGTGGCAAAAGAGTGCAGGCTACATGGAGCTGCTCGCCTGGCCTTTCTGTCCCTTGGAAGGGATTATGCAATGAGCTCTATTAAAGCTGTCTCCACACACACTTCAAATAACTAATTATTCTTAATTCTGGCGTGCAAGAAGATATTAGCCATCCACCTTAGACAATTGATTTTACTTAACAAATCCATTACTTACCTAACTTTAGTGCTCTCCGTTTTTTTCAGCATTAATTTAATTTCCTCTGCTCTTCAGTCTGGTGTCAACCAGGCAAAGTATGAGCATCTCCCCGACATATCTCACTACGTCTGTGCCCCATGGAGACAGCCTCAGGGCACTCTGCTTCCTTGTCCCACTTTCTTTGGAGAGCAGTCACGTGAAAGGGCTTCCCAGAAGCCGGGAAGCAGGGAAGCCGATGTTTCACATTGGCACAGCGCTGCCCAGCCCTGGGGTCTGTCCTCAGCAACAACTGCCCATGTCGCTGCCCACATGGGGCTGCTTTTCTAGCCACACTGGCCCCAGCTCTTCGGTCCCCAGTGGAGTTCTGGGACACAGTCTACAGCCTGCAGCTCTCAGCACTGACAATGCACCCAGACTTGTGGCACAGACAGCCCATGGGGTTAAATCGTGGCTATCAGCTTTGAGTCCATGAGGGTCCCAGATGGACCCTTAACAAGACAGCCTTGCAGGACTAAAACTGTCTGTGAGTCAGTGGAGGCCCAGGGTTGGAGGGCTAAGCAGTCCCTGCAGAGCTGCGACCTGCCCAGAGTGTCACCGGGGTGAGCCTCACTGTACCCTGAAAGCCACAGAATCATTGGCCTCATCTCCCAGGGCCCTGTTGCAGGACAGGGTGATGGCCCGGTCCCCCAACCACAGCAGCACCTGGACCCCAGCACAGAGCCATGCCCGTTCTGCAGAGCCCAGTAAACCATGTCAGGTTCCAGCTCAGCATTTCTACTTGGAGCTGCTCTTTTTCTGTTTCAGAAAAGTTCCTTAAAAGCCAATGGACATATGTTTAATACCCTAGGCCAGTCCTGCTGAACCTTTTCCCAGTCCCAGAACACCACCGAAGACCCCTGACCCAAGTGCCCTGCACAGTGACCACAAAACCATGGCCAAGACTTCCATCCTTGGTTTCTACATCCAGGCACAGTGCCCGCCATGTGGCACAGTCCCCAAGGCTTCTGACTTGGTCAGTAGGATGCTCATGAGGAGTCCTAAGGCCATATGCCTGTCCCCACATAGGGTCATCTCTAGTGCTGCAGAAGCTGCCTCTCCTCAGTGGGAGGGCAGGGGCGCTGGCATACTACTCTCTTGGGACCTAGAAGTACTCCCATGGAATTTTAGGGTATTTGTGGGAAGCTGCCAGGTTTCACCATGAAGCTGTTCTTCAGCCACAGTTGTCAAAACATTGCAAGGTTCGGCCTTCTCTGGGTTAGGTCAGGCCAGCCTGCAGTCCACATCCCTGGGAGACCTCACTGGGTTTGGGATGCAGGGAGAGGACAGTGTGCTGTGTAGCTTGGGCACCGTGCTGTCTGCAGGGTAGCATGCTGCACACTTGAAATTCACTTGCCCCAGAATGTGCTGTGTGGCCAGCAGATGCAGCCCTGCCAGAGGGCCGGTCACAGCCACCATGAGGGCTGTGTCCTACGCCACCTCTCACTCCCAACCTGTTCTGAGAGAAGCCAGGTTCTCAGCATGGCTGTCACTGTCACTCAGCAGTGTGGGCTCCATTGCCAGGGGTCAATGGTCCCCGAGAGACACCTGGCTAGCTAACACTTCCTTTCCTCCTAACCCACATCCTAAGGCTCACCCTTCTGCTCCACACTGTTTAAACTTCGTGCATTCTCTTTAAAATGAGATGGGCGTCCTTAGTATCTGAAGCCCTGAAGAACAGCACCTAAGCAGAGCAAGACCTGACCTTGTCCTCAGCTCAAGTGCACCTCTTGTCCAGATCTTGGAGTGGGATCCCCAGAGCAGAGGCCATGGGCATTGGCATCCTAGACCTATGGTTGGGTGTTGCCCATGGTCAGAAGCCGGGGAGACCATGGATGGCTCTCCAGGTGATGGCAGGCACTTTGCCTGCCCTCAGGTGGGCCGTGGGCCCCAGGTTGGCGTGGCCAGTGCTGAGCTCCAGGCAGTCTCCCTGCAGGTTTCCTGTGCTTCTGGCTGTTTTCCTGTATGCAAATGTGATATTTGGTTCCAACATGTCCCCTTGGGTGCCACCTACCCTGCTGCCTCTGCTCAGCTCCCTTGGCACGGATTTGGGTCTTTTCCCTCCCCCTTGCTGCTCTGCCACCTCTGGTCCTGCAAGCCACAGTGCGTGGGCTCCCAAGGCAATACTGGCTGTGGCTGCTCAGCCACTCATAAGGCCACTGCAACACAGGGCTGGGATGTCACGATCACCGTGGACATGTCAAGGCCCCACAGCAGCATGGTGGGGAGGACACCGCACAGCACCATTGTCCTCCGGCAGCTGCTCTCCTGGGCCCTCTGCGCTTGCCCTGCTGTGCCTGGCGGCATCTGGTGTGGTCCCCTGTGTGTGGCCTTGGCCGAGTCTCATTTCCTCATCCCAGCAGTGCCCTTTCTTCACATCTGCAGTGCTCAGCTTTAGAAACCAGAGAACTCTACTTTTGAAAGCCAGCAGTAAGTGCAAAAGATTTCCCTAGCCTTCCTTCATGAAATAAGAAATAATTCTATGCAACCAAAATGAAAACATACACTGCTTCCTCTGCCCTAAACCAGTGAAGACGCCACCAAGAACAACCCAATCAGCTTCCGTTTCTAATGGTGGCAGCTGTTGGCGGTGAGTACAGTATCTACACAGGCATTTCAGGACCATTTCTCAGCCCAGCTTTCTCGAATTAATGCTAATGAAAGCTGCCCTTGCCTTATTTTCTATATGAACACTGAAATTGCAGCTGCCTGCCAAGCGTGCTGAGGGACGAGTGTAATGATTTTCAGTTGGCCTCTTTGCCCAGAGGGAACCCGATAGCGCGAGATTGACAGATGCGGTGTGGGTTATCCTGTGCGCTGAACTCGGCCCAATTTGTGGTTTGTTGCAGGTGCTAAAGAGATTGATATCGCAGCGACCCTGGAGCACTTGAGGGACCAGAGACCAGGCATGGTCCAGACAAAGGTACTGTCAATCAGTCCTGTGGGACTTGCAGGGTATTAGAGGTGTATCTCTGCAGCTGCTTCCCGAGAGCAGAGGGGGAGCAGGCTGATCGGACTCAGGCCGCCTGCTGCTGTCCAGCAGGCCTCCCAGACCTTCCCAAGAGGGCCACAGGGGTCCCACAACCCTGCGAACTGCCAGTCTGTGCAGATTCAGGCAGAGCTCAAGTAGGAAACTCAATTAACAGGAAGTTTCCCTTTGGAGCCGGGGAAGAAAACTGAATTTTCAAAGAAAGAAGGAAAAGGCAAACCCAGAGTCCCAGGGGGTGTCCGGAGCTCACCAAACATATGGCTGGCGCCCTCTGTCTCTTGCCCTCCTGACCACAACTGTGCCACAAACTGGCCTTTGGGGTGAAGGCATCCGGTTGTCCCCAGGATATAGGGGTCCTGGTGCCCCCAGAGTAGCTCACACTCGCTGAAAGCCAGATTGCAACAATAGGGGCAAGCACAAAGCTTTCTGCTTAACCAGACTTAGCATGGAGGTCACTCCGATCCCCTCTTCCCTGAGCATTATGGAATGTCTATGTCCAGCAGCTGGCGCTCTCAGAGGCCCACTGTTATGTAACCAGTGACAACTCGGTAAAGAGCACAGCCAGCCTGAATTCGGGGTTCTGAGGACCTCTTGAGTAACCTCAAAGGAAATTCAAGTCTAGTTTACTGAGCCGGGTCTTTCACAGATAGGGTAGGGGATCAGTGGGGTGGGCCTCGGTGGGGTAATGTGAAGAGGAGATGTGAGAGTGGGGGAGTTGTGGGGCTCGAGGGGTGACTAGTGAGCACTTCAGGGGCTGAAAGAGCCAGGGCAAGTGTGACTAGGAAGAGTATCGAGACGATGGGCCCAAGAAGGGCACGAGCCAGGAGCTCTAGGAAGTAGTCAGCCAGGAAGGAGCCAGGACAAGGCCTGATCTTGCAGGGCAGCAGCTTGATGCCATCTTATACGAGTCTGGACTTTGTGAAGAAACAACAGGTCTCCGGGAGAAAAGCACACACACACACCCCATCTGTCGTGGTTGATGTTTTTGGAGCTCAGCAGCAGCACTGCGAGTCCGTGTGATCTTGCATGACAGTGGGTTTATTAGAGCTTTGTTGTACCTGTTTGGAGAGCGTAGAGGGATGGTGACGCGCAGGGCAGTGCAGTCAGGGTCTGGTCTCCACAGGGCCTCATGCCAAGAGGGGAATTAACTGACCAGGCCAAATGGGGGCTGATGAGGAAAGAAGTGGAGGTAATGACGGAAGAAGCTGATGTGGGCTGGAGTGAGCTCGAGAATGGTTCTCTGGAGCCAGGGGCAGTGATCATTGCTGGAGCAAAGTTGGAGTTGAAGGAAAGAAGGTTTGTGCGAGGGAGGGATGACGCAAGCAAGTTTAAGGAGCAGGAGTCCTGGGGATGACAGGTGGCTTTCAGGGAGAAGCCTGCGGGGAGGAGGGAACAGCCTGGTGTTCCTGGGTTTCAAGGTAGCAGTAAGAAGGGGGAGGGGTGGAAATGAGGCACCGAGGACCATGTGGTATCTTTTGGGTTTGCAGCAGGGCCTGCTGGCCGGGACAGAGGGAGGCGAATGGTGAGCTTGGAGCTGGGGAAGCTCCTAGGAATAAGGGTTCGAGGGCCTGAGTGGACTGGGGGTAGGGGTGTGGGGACCAGAGGAAAGGGGTGACTGTCTGCGACTTCAGAAGGTTCAGTCCTGGCGGTTGTTTTGGCAGGGCTCGCATATGGAGGGCTCCAGGGGTAGGAATTCTGGCCAGGGACAGTGGGGTTTAATGGCTGCAATCTGAGAACAAGGAAAGAAGTAGATCGGGTCCTTTTGGAGTCTTTTCAGGGAGAGGCAGAAAGCTGGCAGAAGCCAGGATAAGTGTTGGGGTTAGAGACGTGAGTTTAGATTGCTGGGAGGTGGTTTGGGGGAGTAGGTGGCTCTTGGTTATCCGTCAGAGTCAGAGACAGTAGCACATGTTGCCCAGTGTCCCCTGGGCATTTGGAGAGGGCTTTATCTGTGAACCCGGTATTGGCTGCCAGTGGGACTGAGTTTTCTGTCCTGTGTACCGGAAGCATTTGCTCCTGGGGGGCGGTTTGAAAGCAGCAGTGAATGACACCCTGGGGTTCTAGGGCAGACCTGGTACCTGCAGAGGAGAGCAGGAGAGAGGCGTCTGAGCGCAGCCTGGGGAAGGGGAGACACGAGTAAGCTCTGTTGTTGGAAACCTGACAGAGCAGGTTAGGACAGTCCCTGAAGCCTGAGGGAGGACTGCCCAGGTGCGCTGAGGGGCATGGCTAGGTGGGGGAGTCTTGGGAGTCAGGTAGAGGTGAGGGATCTGAGGAAGCAGCGAGGAGGAGAAGCATAGAATTCGGAGAGGGAAGGAGGATTTGGGAAGGTGACCATTGCCTGAAGCTTGAGAAAGACACTGGGAAGTCACGAGACGGCTATTCGAGGGTGCTGTCACCCGCCATCAGCTCCCACTGCAGATCCTGGAGATTTAACTGAGGTTTCAAGACAGTTGACGAAGAGGACTAAGCGGTCTCCATGGAAGGAGAAATGAGACAGACTCTCCACGACCAGGAGAGTCACCCTGGCTCTCGTGTTTATAGCTGGGGTGTAAGAGCTACGAGCCGTCAGTCACCCAGGGAACAGGTCCTACGGCCCATCAGGGCAGGGAGAGAGAGCGGATGGCCCAGTGCCTGTATGGGTCAGGGAACAGCCCAGCCTCTGGTGGTCCACTAAGCCGCACAGGGGACGGGGTTGGGGGGGGGCTGTGGATTTGGGCACTGCTTTGCCCCATCTAAAGCGAGGCCCAGAGGTCTAGGTCCTGCTTAGGTAGTTGTCCTGGCCAGAGTGTTGACGTGAGGCACTGAGAGCAGATTTATTGGTGTCTTTCTGGAGCTCTCTCTGCCAAGTTCTCAGTTTCAAAGCAGCGATCCTGGGGTCAGCCACAGGGCCTGAGGGCCACCCTTAAACGTTCTGAGCTTTGTCCTGATGGCAGGGGCTGCCTGAGAAATGAAGTCATCTCCAGAAAAATCAGACTTGGCTTTTAGTGTCTATATGAGTAGGGCTGTGAACTGAGCCAGCATTTCAGGGCTCCTGATAGATTTTTTTGGATTCTGTTGAAGTCAGTGGACTCTGTGGGCCCTGTTTCGGCTGGTGAGAACAAGCTGGCATTTCCCTCCATCTCTGCAAAGCGCCTCAGGGCTTTATCGAGGGTCCTGTCGAGGAGCAGCAACTGCCCAGGGTCTTGGTGATTATGTTGGGTGTGGACCTTAGCAGCTGTGTGGGCAGCTGCTGTCCAAACGCACTGTCCCTCATCAGGGGGGAGAGTGGTGGTGAGAATGATACGAATATAGCAAGGGGAAGAGTGAGTTCCACAGGGTAGTGGGAGGAGTTTGGTGAGAAGGAGCTAAAGTGCAAAGAGCAGAGGGGCACAGCAGACCCCACGGGGCTGGTTCATGGATAAAAGCCCTCTCCAGATTCAGGGAGACTGGGTAATGGGCAGTGAGGAAGGGATGAGGGGTGCAAAGGGAGAGGTTTGTGGAATGGAAGTTTTTTCCTGAGGAAGTCTGGGGTTGAAGGCTGGCCTTGGGGAGGGGGGTGAGTTATTATCTGCTGGGAGGGGGAGCAGAATGCATAGAGGGAGACACGAGAGCAGAGGGTGAAAAGGCCTGATCATAGGGGCCTCACCCCACTTGTCTGGACTCTGCAGAAAGCAGTCAAGGTCAGAGAGGATCTGAAAATTAACAAACCAACCGGGCGTGGTGGCATATGCCTGTAATCCCAGCACTCGGGAGGCTGAAGCAAGAGGATCACCACAAGTTCAAAGCCAGGCTGGGTTACAAAGTGAGTTCAAGACCAGAGTGAAACCCTGTCTCAAAAAAGACCAAAAAAAAAAGGAAAGAAAGAAAGAAAGAAAGAAAGAAAGAAAGAAAGAAAGAAAAAAGGAAGGAAGGAAGGAAGGAAGGAAAGAAAAAAGTGAAAACTGACAAACCACATTTTGGGCAAAGAGAGCCTTGTAATGTGGCCTAGCCATATTGCAGAAAGAGTTGAGGTATCTTGGCTTGAGATAAACCTGGAGGCGAAGTTGAGATGGGTATGGAGGAGACACCCCAGGGTGGTCTCTTTAGGAGGGACAGAGGCAGTTCCTCCCGTAATACGGTCGATGAACATGTCCAATAGGAAAAGGGCAATTGGGATCACAATGAGCATCCCCCAGACAAAGACCGAAAGCTGGAATGAAGGACAAACAGCCTCTCACATCCAAGCAGGTCTGTTTGGCCACAGCCAAAGGTAGGCCTAACTAGGACCTGAAAGACTGACTGGAGGGATGAACACCCTTGAATGTTCTCCAGAAAGGCTCACCCCAGCCTTGAGCAGAGGGATTTAGGCAGAAGCAATGCTGGGGAGAGGTCTCTGGTGAGCTGGAGGCCACTGCTTCTTATTGTCCAGAAAAATAAGGTGGGGAGCCACATGCCAGATGGGGGTGCTATGGGCGCTACCTCCTGGGTTTCCACACCAGATGTTAGGTAACTGACAATGACCCAGTAGGAAACACAGCCAGCCTGAATCTGGGTTCCAAGAGGGACCTCCTGGAGTCACTCCAAAGGAGAGTCTGAGTCCAGCTCATTGAGCTGGGTCCTTTGTGGATAGGGCAGGGGGTGACTTGGGCAGGCTTAGGGGGAGTGAGGTGAAGAAGGGGGTGAGACTATCGGAACTGAAATGGCTGAGTTTGTGGCTATCACGATGGGGCGCTGTGTCCTAGTAAGTGGGACAAGTATGTTGTGTCCTGGTGGAGTCAGCATTGGCCCCAGGCTCAGGCAGGAATGTCAGGATGTAGGAATGGACAGCCTGAGACAGGCAGGCTCCTGAAGTCGCAAACGTGGCTGTTCCCTGCCAGCCGTTGGGTCCGAGCACACTGGATGCCACTAGTGTGCACAGATGGAGACTGCTATATGACACCTGTGCAAAATTACCCCGTAACTTAAGAGGGCTTTAAGTTGCAAAAACCTTGCAGAAGCTGGGGACACATCCAGTGCTACAGCAGTTGCCGAGCACACACGAGGCCCTGGGATCAATCCCAGCATTGCAACAAAACCCCTCCCTGCCTGGCAGGCTGTCCCTGGAGTCACCAACACATCTCAGGTCTGGCCTTGGTTCCTGGAACCACGTCCTGGTGTCCTCGGCTGGACATCCAGGCCAAGTTGCTCCCTCTGGGAGGTGTGGACAGCTCCTAGGTCCCCTGCTGTGCAGATGTTAGGATGAAAGTTAGACACTGTCATCACAGCGTGTACACTCAGGGTGAGCCAGGCCACAAAAACTTGGGCACAGAACTGGTGCCTGCAGACAGATGCCAAGGCAGGGAGCAGACAGCACATCTCAGCCTGGCGTTCACCCAGCCTCCTAGCACTTGCATCCAGATAAGGAGTAACCCCTCCCTCTGCACCCAGCATCACATGAGAGAGACCAGCCGAGCCAGCCCTGCAGATGTGCCGCACACAGGTAGTGACTCTGCAGATGACCCGTGGGTTCCACGCCCCGTGGAAGATCCACCCTGCCACAAGAGGTCAGGCCAGAGACCATCCTGTTTGTCTGTGGCCCTGAGCTTCAGGTAACTGGGGACAGGCAGCAGAAGCCGATGACATCAGTAGACAGAGACACTTTACGCCCAGGGGGGAGCAGTGAGCTCTGCTGTGCAGGAGGCCAGATATGCGTTGGCCTCTATTCCACAGTGACCATAGGAAATTGAAGCCAGTGGCACTTCTGCCTGCCTGCACCTCTGCGCTAGTGTGGACATACGCCTCACTCCAGCCAAGGGCCAGTACAAACAGGAAGCCGCCCGACACCCCAAGGGCACGGCCCTTCAGACCAGCCTCAGTGCACATAACTGCTGGGGCCCCACAAGCCCTGGCCCCACCCGAGCGAAGCGTTGTGGGACACATCAAGGGGAAAGGAGCCTCGCCCACCCTCTGTCATCCTGGGCATGGACTCCTGGGACTGGAGCTATACAGAAGTCACTGCCACTCTTCACTGGTGGCCACCATGTCAGCGCCACCATGAGGCTGCAGAACTGCAGGACAGCTCCATCCTGGGGACAGACAGTAGACAGAACGGTGGCCTAGCATCCCTCATGCAGGCCGGAGTCTTGGTCTGCCCAGGGAGCCAACGCCTCTCGATGTGGGGAGCGTGTGACCATGAGCCTGGGGCTGCACCACCTCCTGGTTCGACACTGCAGTAGTAGGATAGGTCTCAGAGCTGTGGACAGCTACCAAATGTCCCCTGACAGTGTAAGACCCAGTCACCTCCAAGAGTGAGCTGGACCGAGGAGGTTGAGGACAGTGCCAGGGCCAGAGACCAGATGCCCCAGGAGCTGTCAGCATGAAGCCCCTGCTGCGAGGGCATGGGTACACTCACTGCACCACCACTCCTCCCAGACACTTGTCCCTCTGGAGGTAAAACCAAGGACTAGCTCGCCCCCATGAAGGAGGAGGATGCCACACTTGCCTGGGTAGAATGTGGGTGTGAGCGTGCATGTGAGTACGTGTGTGCATGTGCGTGAGTGTGAGACCCATGGCTGCTCCCTAGTGGCTGGGTCCACATGCGTGTCCACAGTCATGGCTGCTCCCTGCCCAGTGTGGACACGGGTGGCAGCTGGACACCCACCCACTGGGCTCAGCCTCCTGGCCCAGCACATCTCCGTGCCGCTTCTGACCCCGCCTCACGGAGGCAGCGCCCGTCACCAGGAGTCCCCAAGTCATGGGACCTGACAGTGCAGGTCCTGAGGCCCAGCTCCCGAGAACACCGGGTCTCTGCCCCCACCGCAGCTGGGGCCTGTCCCTCAGGTGCAGCTCCACCGTCATTTTCATGTTTCCCTGGGCATGAAACTTCTCACGAGCATGCTTCACACTCGAACACTGCATCCTCTGCCCAGTTCCTGGGGGCCCATCCAGGTAACTAGCTCAAAGGACAGCACTCCAAACATGGCTGTGGACCACTGAAGGTCACCACCATGATACAGTGTGGCAGAGGCTGGCACAGACCACACCAGCGCTCCCGCCGGGATGACAGAGAAACAGTTCCGGCCACTGATGGGGACGTCTTCATCATGTCGGCTGACCAGGCAATGGTGTACAAGGCCTCGGTGCCTGTAACTCTTCTGGCCTAACAAGCAAGTGCCTGGTATCTCCCTGGAGTTCTGTGCCACAAGCCCAGAGGTGGCCAGGTAGGGACTGGAGCCAGGAGTGGTGACATCCACCTCAATTTTGTGAGAAGAGGGTGTCTACTCAGCACTTGTCCCTTCAAGAAACCCGCAGTCCTGATGCCAGGGTGAACAGGCTTGTCCTGTGCTGAACAGGTCACATGCGTGTATCTGTGCATTTCCCAAGGAGGTGTGGCTGCCACACATCAGCACTGAGGAAGGCCACAGTGGCAAGTGGCTTTCCAAACTATGACAGCACCGCACCTCTACACATTCGTGGACAAAACAAGCCCAGTGTGGCGAGAATGGTGGCAGTTTTAATGACCACACCTCCCACTGTCTGCCCCAACTCACCTTCCATACCAGGAAGGAGGATGTGGGGTGAGGAGTCGGTCAAAAGGACCCAGCAGGTCGGGGCTGAGGAGCTTCTGGTAGTCCTGGACCCACTGCTCCCCGCCTAGCTGTGGATACAACGTGTCCTACCCAGAAGTCCATGCCCTCCATGTCCAGCCAGTCCAGGCCAAAAAGGAAGCCCTGGTTCCCCTCCCTTCCCAGCTTCCCCGCAGAGCAGCTCGCCAGCCAAAACCTCACTCACGTCTCCTCCCTTTGTGTCCCTGGCAGGAGCAGTTTGAGTTTGCGCTGACAGCTGTGGCTGAGGAGGTCAACGCCATCCTGAGGGCCCTGCCCCAGTAGACGCCACCGCAGCCTCCAGGACCAGACCATGACTCTGCCCGTGTGTCTCCCCTCGTGACCACGTAGTGATACGGTCCTTAGGCTGCTGTAGTCAGTACCGTTCACCCCTGAAAATGTGTACTTTTGTTTCACTGAAAGAGAGGCGCTTGCAGCAACATGCGGCTGGAGGGAGGGGAGAATCAGTTCATCCGTTCTCACATTCTGGAGACGATTACTTTTCCTGAAGCACACGTTCGCATTCTTAACCGCAGATCCTGTTAGGCTGGTGGCATGGTAGTTAGTGCCTTCAGCGTGGTCTCAGAAGGCCTGAGCTGTGGGCGCAGCTTGCCAAAGAGGGTGAGTAGGCAGGGAGGAATCTGGGAAGCCAGAGGGCCCTGAATGAGGACCACGTGGGCATGACTGTGGCATCGGCCCGAGGCTGAGTCATCACAGGGGAAGTCTCAGGCAGGACTGTCAGCATCCATGGCCTGCGCAGGTAAGGAAGACCCTCCCAGGAGTGTTGCTGCCAGCTCCTCGCTGCTCCCCCAGCACTGCAAGTTGGACTCAGCCACACAGTCCCCCCGGGACAGAAAGAGGGGTTCCCTGAGGTGGACCCTTCCCCTCCATTGTTTCCAAGGTCCAGACCTCACATGAGGTAATAGGTGAGACACACTATTAATGTGACAACACCGATGTCTGCATGGCAGAACCAGATGCCTCAACACACTCTCCTGTGAGGTGACAAAATCGGAGAAGGTGTGGGGAGTCAGCGAGCCCCAAGTGACCTAGGGGACACTTGGAGATCCAGTCCTGGGAGCAGAGGGGTATAGACACTTTGACTCTGCTGTCACCTACACCTGGGCCCAGGAGAGACTCGGGCCCTCCCTCCTGGGATGGGTAGTGGAACACTGGGTCTGTGCGCTTCAGTCTCCGAGATCATGTTTGAGCATCAGGTTTACTGCCTCGCTCCAAAGTAGGAAAAGCCCTTCCATGGATGCAGGGTCAACATCCAGGTTGGCACAATGGGGTCACCGAGAGTCACAGACACTTCTGTAGGGCTGAGCGTGGAGAAGACCGTCCTGCCCAGTGCCATGCCATCCCTTCCACCCTCGTGTGATGGCTGTGGCCAGGGGTGCCGGGAGGGGCGGAGTGCAGAGAGGGTGCCGAAAGCTCTGTCTGAAGTCATGCGGTGGGCCCGACTGGGTATCTGTCCTTTTCTCCCCAGATTGTTTCTCCCTACCTGGAATTTAAATAATAATTAATAGAAATGAATTTATCTGAATATAGGAAGCATATACCTACTTGTAATTTCTAACTTCTTATGTTTTAAAAAAAATCCTGCCGTGTGAGATACATAAATCTATTTAATGGTGTCATATTAAACTTCTGATTTCACATGTGCTGGTCTTTATTTGGAGAGATGATTTTGCATGTGATAGGCTTTATTTTCATGTCTGTCTGTCTGTTTCCTGAAGCTCTTGAGCATCAGTGGCTCAGTTAGAGCCTGGCCAGCCTAGGACGTGGCAGGTGTACTAGGGTATCCCAAGGTGGCCCCAGAAAGGTGGCGAGGGCCTGGACTGTGCTGTGCCCGCTGTGAGCCTCATGGCATGTGTCCCCCGAGGTCTGACCTGGAGACTGGTTCTTCGGTCCTCAGGGCATACAGCCCCTGTCACCCCAACTGTAGCACCTCCCACCTCATGGGAAATGCACAGGGAGGGGACACACCCTTGCAGTGTCATTCCAACTCCTCCTCTGCTTGGCTCTTTCATCTGGCAACAGTGAGAAGCAATGGCCAGGGTGGTTGGGCTGTCACACACCAAGTCACTTCTGAGTGGCACTAGCGTGTCAGTGTGTGTTTCCCAGAACCAGGCATGGGGGCTCCAGCATGTCCTTGTCAGCTTGACCCCCTGGGAACCTCCTCTTCCAACCCGTCCTGCCAGTGTCTCTGAGACCCCACTTCACTGTCACCGGGCTTTTGGTCAGCACACAGCATGATCACTGCGTCAGGCCAGGGCCGTGCTGACATCTAGCCAGGCTGGACAGAGAGCAGTCAGCCTCAGTACAGCACTGAGCCAGCACAGAGGGCAGAGCTCGGCCTGAATGCCAGGCAGGGCACACTGGGAATGCTTAACCCCAGCCCTAAGGAAATCCGTGCCGAGAGGCTGCCCTCAAGGGCAGAAAAACAGAGGGACACAAGTGTCCTCGCCCCTCGGCTGCAGTCCTGAGCGTGCTCACAGGACACACACCCCAGTCACCCAGAGCTCTGCATCCTGGGCCAGGGCCAGCCTGCAGTGGTGACTGGGGAGTAGGTGTCCCACATGAACGCACTTGACAGTGGCCAACGGACAGAGACCAGAACGTCACCCACTCTGCAGTGGCATGATGAGGGACCATTTCCAATTCTGGGGGGCTGCGTCCTCAACTTCCCTATGTGTGCTTGATGGGGAGGCCCTAGACCCCACATAATTGGGGGTTTAAATGCCATCCTGTCTTTACCATACATGTGACATCTACACAACCACACCGAAGACACAAGAGGGTGCCCTGTGTGCCGACACCCCTGTGGTGAACAGTGCCCAGGTGACAGCACCGGGGCATTACTCAGAGGGGAAGCAGTGGGTAACGTGAGTACAAGGTGACCACAGGGGACGAAAATGTGGTCGGACTGATTAGGAAACGACCACGCGGCGGAATGAGCCAAGGCTGGACACCAGCTCCCTCCGGAGCCGAGAGTCTCCCGGAAGCGCAGACCTCTCACCAGCCTCTGTCATGGTTCGGAAGTGGCTTTCCAGGCCTGGGACACCCAGTCACTCCCTCGGCCTCCCGCAAAGCCCTGTGAGCGCCCTGATCCTGGCTGGTGGTGCTGCCCACACAGCAAAGCTTTTTGTCTTGCAAACACTGGTCTCCGTTGGTTTCCCTGGGGGCCGGGGGGAGTAGCAAGCCCTTGCTCCACAACATTTGAGTATTTACTATCTGATGTAATCTGTAAGTTAATATCATTTAATCTTAATGGTTATATCAAACAACCACCTGTGAAATTCTCCATGGGGAACAGATGACTTGTGACCTCAAAGGGAGGAGCTTGCAGAAAGAGGAGCCCCAGCCAGGGGTGGTGGAACATGCCTGTGTACTCTGGGAGACTGAGGCAGGAAGATCAGATCGCAAACTCTAGCCCAAGTTGGGCAACTTAGCAAGACCCTGTCTCTAAATGAAAAATAAAGAAGGGCTGGGGAGGTAGCTCAGTGCAGAGGCCTAGGTTCCAATCTCCAGTAACTAAAGAAAAGAAGAAAAAAAAAGAAAAAAGAAAAGAAAAGAAAAAGAAGAAAGAAGAAAAGAAAAGAGTTCAGGCATGATGGCACATGCCTGTAATCCCAGCACACAAGAGGCCGAGGCAGGAGGCTTGGCTACAAAGTGAGTTCGAGGCCAGCCTGAACTACATAGTGAGACACACACATAAATAAAATTAAAATAAAATAAAATAAAATAAAATGGGGGTGGGGGGGACAAAGAGAGAAAAGGAAAAAGAAAGCTCGTCCTACGAGAGGATGTGGTGTGGAGTTGGACCCACTGCAGGGCCAGAGATCCACAATGACTCAGGCCCAGTGAGTCCCACGGGTTCCTGAGGTTGGCTGGAGAAGCTAAAACTGTCGTGGTGGACCTTGGGGACTCCATGAGAGTCCCCAAGCCTAAAAGCCAGCACAGCACACACCAGGATGCAGGAAGGCAGTGATCCCTCCATGTCCCTAGATGCTGTGAGAACGGCCAGCCGTGGAAGAGAGCCAGACAGTCCTCTGTTCACAAACCTGAGCGAGCAAAGACCTGAAACTCAAGGATCACAGGTCCCGGTGACAGCAGGAGCCGAAGCAGGGTCGGGCTGAACAGAAGGTGGGCGCTGCTGAGAACTCCAAGAGGAAACGAGAGGTGGCACTGAGAAAGCCACTCAGGGAAGGAACCTGTGAGGGGCGAGGCGGGAGGGGAACAGCAGAGGCTCTGGGAGGGAAGAGGAACCCCCGCCTCGGCCCATCCCACTGGGGTCCCAGCTCCTGCCTGGTAGGGGCTGTGGCCCAGACGCACAGCCGCGATGCCAGGCATGGTGCGTGAGGCCCTGTGGGACCCTGAATCTGCCTGAGAGCCAGCCCGCCCCCCACCGTGTGCTCCCCTCACGAGGACGCTGTCAGAGCCTGAGTCAGGCCAGGGGCCCACAGCCTGGGCTCAGGAAGTCGGTTCTCTATAAGCACTGACCTTGAGCACCATCGGAATGACAGAAAACAGTGACGTGGGGCGGGGGGGGGTGGTGTCGAGACCCCAGCCACAGTGGGTTTCGCTCCTGCCCACCTGGGGCAGCCTGGCTTGGGGTGCAGAGGACAGCGAGACGGGTTCTTGGAGAAGAGCAGGTGGACTCCCTGAGACCTGAGTTTTCCCAAGGTCACAGTGAACAAGGTGGAGTTGTGGACCCGCCTCAGTCTGCGCCTGGTGCAGAAGCCCAGGGCCTCCTGCCGGGTTTCCGAGGCTCGCCACCTCAACACCATGAGGCTAACCCCCAACAATCAGTGATGACTTTTATGGAATGTTGCTTCAGATGATGGGGGGAAAAGGTGTGATCTAACCCAACAGTAAAAGAACATGAGCCAGTGCTTGGTCACGAGATCTGATGCCTCACATACTGGCACATGCCTCTCATTCCAGCCCTCTAGGGTGCTGAGGCAGGAGGCTCCCTGGTACAAACCCAGCCTGGGTAACAAGCAGTAGCCAAGACCTAGCCTCAAAATTAAAAAAAAAAAAATTACAGGTTTGGAGATGTAGCTCAGCCCAAAAGCCTTGGGTTTAATCCCAATTTTAGGAGAAAATAGCAGTGAGACCCACAGATCTCAGGGTGTTGGGGTGGATGGACTGGACTTCCTGCGACGTATCCACTGTGCCCACACACACCCCCTAAATATGCCACCATCCGGCATGTTCCGAGCCTCACGTGAGTGCTGGCTGTCAATGGTCCCTCAGCCCAGCTCTGTGGTGCTGGCCTCCTCCCCACCCGGTCCTTGCCCTTCCACTCAGGCTCACAGTTTCCATCCTCCCTGAGGTCCCAAAACCAAGCCTCAGGCCGAGAGTGCAGCCTATTGTGCAGTGCCCTGTGTGTCCTTCAGCAACTGGGCCATGGGCAGTGTCTGCCCAAGACATCTGAGGCGAGGCTGTGGGGCAGCTGCTCCTTCCAAAGCCTTGGGAGGCCACGCCAGGGTTCTGGGCTCACAACTGCCCTGTCGAGGGTGGGGTTGAAGCTGTTCCTGTTCAAGTGTCTTCTGGGCTGTGCCAGCCGAGACACTGCCCCAAGCATTCCTCTGCCTGCCACACCCCGTGCTTTACCCTGCTCTGCACCCCTCGCCCGTGCCGTCTTCCTCTCCTCGTCCCTTCTCTCACTTCCGGGTTTCAGTGCATGCACGAGCCACCCAGGTGCTGGCTGCAGGGAAACAGCATTATTATGTGTAATCTGTGTTTGTGCTTTATCAATCAAGTAGAACACTAATAAAAGCCTTCATAATTAGTGGAATAGGCATTAATTCAAAGATGCCTATTGGAATAGAAAATCAGAATTTGATTATACCTTTGTTCCAGAACAATAGCCGCTTCTCATTCTATGTGGGTGTTCATTTAGAAACTGGTCTCAGCCATTTACGTTGCTCCGTTTATGAGACACACCAGATACCTGCTCTTTTGGGGTGTATGCTGTTGATAGATCCCACGGCAGTTTCCTGGACAGGAGGCTCCGCGCTCTGCTCTCCAGGGTAAATATGTGTCTTGAGACAGTCTTGGGATGTGTGGCTGTGGCACAGCCTGACTTAATATGTCCTTCAAGTCTGTGTGGGGACATGACCCTTCCTGTCCTCACCTGTGCTGTCACAGCTACCGGTGTAGGACAGTGGTGGCTAGTGGCTGGTGGTGGCTCAGGGGACTTGGTGGCTCCTGGGACTCACAGCACTGGCACTGCAAGCTGGAGGGGGAGGGCCCTCAGGGGATACACAGGCAGAGCAAGACACAGCCTCAGGATCCAGAGACGCAGGCAGCTGCTGCCACGCACCTGCCTGATGTGACAGTCACAGGCTGTCGCCTCACTCTCCCACTTATCCTGCTTCTATTTTAAGGAGAGACCTTGTACACAGCAGCCTCCCTCTGCTCCCTCTCTCTCTCCACCCCACCCCATCCCATCCCGTATTTCCTTCAAAGGAAGCCACTTCCAGTGAAGTCCTGTGGTTCTGTTGTTTTAGAGACCCCTGCTCATTTGCAGCCACTGTGTTTATCAGGGAGGTCTCTAAGAGGGAGCTCCCCTGAGGGATCATGATGGCAGTGTCCCTAGCTCAAACCGCCCCCCTCCAGGCCAGCCCGCCCCCATGATGTGGGACAGTCACATCTGGGCCATGCCAAGGCCAACTTTGGGATAGTAACACATGTTCTCAGAGCGACCCACCTGCACTGGGCGTGGATATCAGAGACCGCACGGCAGATTGGGATCCAGGAAATGCATCCAGGATGCAGGGGCTGGGGAAGCATCCTGGAGAGGCACTCACGGAGGCCACCACGCAGAGCTCATTCCACTGGCCCAGCCCAGGTCCTCAGCCACAGCCTGCTCTGCCCCTGAAGAGTACATCAGATCCCCACCAGATCTGTGATGTCTCTTATCCCCTTCCCCATGTCATATGGCACACCCACCCTCCAGTAAGTGAACCTGGCCCTAAGCCCAGTCCACCTGACGAGCTGACTCCTGATCCTTCCCACATGCTTCCTGCATCCTTCCCATGTCCCGTCCATGGCCCATCTGTGTCCCTCCAGTGTCCCATTGCTCCTACGGCCAACAGCTGCAGGTGGGGGCAATGGGTGACCAGCAGAACAAACATGCATTCTTGTACAGTCAGCTACCATCCTGGCCCATCCATGGGCCGTGTGTGATGGCGCCTGTCTGTGACTTTGCCCCAGCATAGGCTCTGGCTCCATTGGCCTGCACTCATGCCCCTCCCACAAAAACAGCCACAGCACTGGTGACACCAGGCAGGTGTCAGTGCAGGGTGTGCATCTCCCCAACCATGCACAGCTATCAGTGAGCCCCATTCTGCAAGTAACACCTCATATCCTAACCTCATCTCTGCCACAAGGGAGGCAGGAGCTGGGCCCCCAGGCCCTGTGATGGGGGGACTCCCTGTGCAGTTGGTTTCCCAGAGAGCTGCCTGGAGTCAGACTGGCAGAAGGTCCTGACTGGCGAGAGTGGCCTCCTGGGGCGCAGCCTCCCACAAACCAAGACAGACTGTGAGGGCCCAAATTGCACACCCATGCATGCAGGCACATGCGTGTCCAATGTCTACTCAGCACATGGGACCTGGGCCTGAAGGCTACATGTGCCCCATAGCCTGTTTTACCCAAGCCTGAAACCAAGCAGCCATGGTCCTAGTTTGCAGAGGAACACAAAAGCCATGACAGGCACCCAAGCGCCAAGGTCTGTGTCTGTACATGATTGTTTTCAGACCAGGCAGATGTCACCAGAGGCAGATTTCGAAAGGATTCAGGCTCAGCTCTGCAGTGCTTACTGTTTGCCTGACAAATCTGCCCAAACTGCACCTGGATATTCCTGTAATCTCTTTCAACCACAAAACTTTGGAGTCCTTACCTATCATGTCACTTGGGTGTCCCAGTCAATTCTGCCCGCCATGAATCCTGGAGGTCTCTCCACCTCTACCCACAATGAACCCATGGAGTCTATGCCAACCTTACCCACCATGCGACCTCAGAGGGCCCAGCTAACTGTGCCCACTCTGAGCTCTGGGGTTCTTTACAGCTTTATTCACCATGAGCCCTGGTGTTCCATGCCAACTCTGCGTGTTCTGACCCCTTGCAGAAGCAGGCCTAGCAGGGCGTGGAAGAGGAGGCCAGTGCATTCACAGCTCCTTCTCCTGCGGATGGGGAGCACAACATGGAGACTGACGCACATGCCCTGCCAACCCAACACTGGGCGACTGAGCACTACAGGGTCCCCTGAAGACCTGAATGCCCATGGCCTCCTCCCTTGTGTCATGTTTGGCTCCTGGTCAGGGAACCAAAGATGTCACATCTGGGGAACAAGCACCGCTGCTTTGCTGTCCAAGCAGCCCACCAGCATTTTAAACCTAGCCCCAGTAAAAAAACAAAGTTTAACAAAAGAAACACTTTCTTTGTAAAGAGGGAAAGGAAGGGGAGGAAAAGAAAAGACAGCCACCCTGATAAGGAAGACTTAGGGTAGGGGACTCCAGAAAGATGGAGAACTGTTCTGTCTGTGTTTTACTAAGGAAACAGGTATAGCACAAGACATACACATACATAAGAAATTGCAGGTTTGGCTTATGATTGCCACCACTGAGCTGGATGAGGAAGTGTGCAGAGGGTGTCTAGAGACCAAAGGATTCAGCCCGTCGTGTATGCTGGAAAGCTGAACAGTCTATGACAGAAGACTAAAGGATCCATGGTGGAAGCCGAAGAGTCTGTGCTGGAAACCAGGAATGATGTCCAAGCTGAAGGCGAACCCTGGAGCTCCTCCCAAGAGCAGAACCCATTGCACCCTTCCTCGTTTCCCCTCATGCCATCCAGCTAATGAGCCACCCTCAGGTGTAGAATTGCTGAGCTGATCTAGTTAAGCTTTTAAACTCCTCAAGTCGACACAGTCCATCAACCAGTACGAGAACCCATAAGCCATTTGTTCCCAGGTGCTTTTTTTCTTAGAATAAAACCAAGCAAAATAAAACAAAATAAAGTCTATCAAAATAAACCAGTGTGACACAGGACTTCAAAAAAATAGGAAATTAACAATTGTTATGATAATGTCTCTTGTTGTCTATAAAATAGTTGCAGTAAAAATCAAACAAAACAGAGCAGAATAGAACCAATAAAAACAAAACAAAACAATGAATATGATAAAGGACTTCAAAACAAAATAATAGTAAATCCAAAATGGCCATAATATATCTTGTTATATCATACCATACCATAATATATCTTGCTACTTTTGAAATAGCTGTCCATGCCTTCTGATATGATAAAATCAAACAAAACCCAATAAGAATCAGAATAAAACCCAAGCCAACAAAACAATGAAAATGGTACAGGACTTCAAAACAAGATAGGGAATTAACAATGGCTGCCACCTTCAGAAGGAGATCTCCGTAGATGCTACATTGTGTACTGTTATCCTCTGAATAGGTGACCAGACTACTGACTTTAGGCCTGCAAAGTCAGTGAAACACTGAACACCACAATCACTAAATTGTATTTTACCTCAATAGCCATCATCGCAGCCTGTGTTTCTCCAGATCAGCTGGTCACGTACAGCAGGGGCGGGGAGTTGTTGGCTCTTCTTATTTCCCAGCCCATGCGCCAGAAGGCTGGCATCTGGCTCTCCCCGCAGCGGCCTGCTCATGGTGCCGATTCGCAAGGAGGGCTTGCTTCTCGTTGACTTCTTGTTCTCTTCCCCTGCAGTCCTCGAATGGCAGTGGCTCTTGGGAAAAGGCTGGCATCTGGCTGTCCCCTCAGTGGCCCATGCATGCTGTCCCCTCAGTGGCCCATGCATGGTACCGATTTGCAGGGAGCGCTTTCTTCTTGGTGACTTCTTGCTCTCTTCCCTTGAAGTCCACAAATCTCCCAGGTGCTTTTATAGGGGTGGTGAGTGAAGATCTCACACACACCCAGAATTCGCCATAACTAGATTGACTTCCCGGCACCTCTGCTTAACATAATTTCTTACAAGGGTCTACATGCAGCTTCTTTCTGTCTACTTGTCCTTGACATGACTTGTAAGGCCTTATCTTTGGGGTAGGCAGCTAGTTGGCAAGGGGGTGCCTTATTCATAGTTATCTAAGAGTTTGGAAGGGTGCATGTGAATATCTGTTGTGTTCTATAATGACCTTAGAGTGAATAATATGTTGATGCTAGAGTGAATAGACACACACATGTGGACACACACACACACACACACATTAATGCACAGGTGTGAGTACACTCTGCCTTAAAGTTAGTTACCACCACCACCCTTTGTTTCTTCTATATTTTATTGGAGGTGGGGTGACTTGTCATTTGTATACTTGGCTTTCTGTGTCCCACCTGTCCACTCTTTTTCTACTCTCTTGATCCAAGTCCCAAGGCCATTTGGCACCTTTCATTATCTAGTTTTTTTACTTTTTCTCCCCAGGAAATATTTGTAGGAAAGTTCATTTTTAACTCCTTCCAGTCAGGATTAGCTAAGAGACCTAATAATACCCCTCTTCTATTTTTTCCCTGTCTGTAGAGCCCTGACCCTACACCTGCTTCCTCCCCAAAACCCCACTGGCCACTGTGCACCAAGGAGCTCTGACTGGAACCAGTGTAAGCACATCTGGGCATGAGGGGACCCAGTGCCCTTCCTGGTCCCTGACCTGTGCCTCCAGACAGATCACACACCTCCCCTCACTCTCCCAGCACTTCTGGAGGCAAGCAAAGCCATGCAACAGGCCTGAGGTCACCCAGGGCAGAGAGGACATCCCAGGTCATGCATGTCCTGAAATTGCAAACCAAGGCCCTCAAGCTCCTACGTTAGGGTCCAGTATTCAGTGGTCACGAGATCTTAAGAACTCTGGTGCTTTCAGAAATGGTGGTCCTCACACAAGGCAGGCAGACAAGCACCCTGCTGGGGTCCAGGGTGGCTTTACAGGACAGCCCCTTGAACTGCACAGTGTGCAGCTGCCCAGATGCTAATCCAAAGCCATCTGCTCATGCTGGAGGCTGTTCTGGGCTAGGGAAACTGCCCACCATGTGTCAGGCCCTGGGTTCAAGCCCTAGTGACACCAAAAGAGAAGCCGTCTTGGACCAAGCACAGGAGTTTGCTGTAGTCCCTGTCATTCCAATACATTGATGAAGTTTTTTTATAACACAGCTGGTGATAACTTCTCCTTACAGAGACTCTTCCACTGCCAATCCTATTTGCACTAAATCAGCTTTTTAACAAAAGTAGCCACATGGTAACTGGAATTATTTTTCTTATAACTCACACCAAATCACATCCAGAAATCCGTCATGTGAAAGGCACAACCTGCCTGGGGCCAGCCTACCCTGACTGTCCTAGACTGACTTCTCCAAAGGACTGTGTCCCTGCCCACACCTGGGCTCAGGCTCTGCCCACTTCCTGTCCACACCTGAGCTCAGGCCCCAGTCATGTCCTGCCCAGGGCCCTGGGCCACTTTCATCTCCCTTTAGTCTTCCTGTCCGGAAGGGGGAGGGGTACTCTGTCTGGGGCTGGGGTCAAGCCTGGCCACAAAATGGCATGGACACCCTGGCTTCATCTGTACCGTTCAGCCTGGGTCCACGACCACCTTGTCAACACTGCAGAGGACCTTGGAGGCCCCATGGTGACAGCTGCTGTCCCTGGGCAGACAGCTGGAGGGGTCTCCCAGAGCCAGGACCACAGGGAGGAGGAGCCCACGAGGGAGGGTCCCCAACAGGGAATCAAGCTCCATGGAGCAGCACGGATCAGGCGTCACTTCCCCTTCTGCTTCACAGCAGAGGAGCAGATGCAGGAAGGACAGAGGGCCAGTGAGGCTGGAAAGGGGGAACCCCTGCAGATCCTGGGTACCAAGGCTTAGGACTCCTGCCAGATTCTGGAGTTCTGGGGCTCTTCTTCCAGAGGTGGTTTCTAGGTTCTTCTTGTCTTGAACAAAGAATTAGGTGAAACAAGCACAAAAGATAGTGAAGTTTTACATGCATTAAAGGTAGGAGATAAATAGGCTGTGCAGAGCAAATCTGGCTCAAGTAAAAACGGGGGGAAATGCACTTTATAGCATGAATGCAGATTACTGTGAAAGACAGAACACAGTGGCACAGAGCGCAGTGCACACAGTCCTTTCGTATCTCCCACTCCTTAGGCTGACCTCAGGTCTAGACCGTCCTATTGGAAATTTCCTTGAGTTCTCAAGAGAAGAATGAAAGGCAGCATCTCTGATTGGTTTCACACGCAGGGCTTTGGGAGCTGTTCTGGGCATGTGACCTGGGACTTTGTAATTAATGGGTCACGCACACTTCCCCAGCCAGTCTGCCACAACCTAATCTCCTGCCCTGGACCACAGGAATGTGATGGCCAGGCCCTTTGAGGGTGGATTTGGGGGTGACAGTGAGGTCCAGAAGGAGTAAAGTCAGATGAGCACACTCTACACTAGGATCAGTCCTGCATTCTCTCATGGCTGTGCGTGAGACCTCAGCACCCTCCTGATCCCGAGGATGGTCAAGTGTGCCACGTGGCCTCCAGCCTGCCTCACTCAGGAGCTTCATGGGACTCAACAGCCCTGAGCAGCTTTACAGAGAGGGAGTTCTGGTTCTTCTCGGTGTCCCACCATCTTGCACATAGTAGGTGCGGGTTCCTGTCCTGGAGGCGGGGCAGCCCCTTCCCTCCCCCAGCTCTCGCTGCCTGTGTTACTTTCTGCCCTTTCCTGCTCCAGGAGGATCTGAGGCGGCTTTGATCAAAACTTCACACAGAATGATTTCCCAGGACTCCCGCATCAGCTTGCAGAGCCAGAGGCCTTGTATTATAAATTCATTCATCAGCACACGTTTATCCAGCTTTCCAAGCTAGGAACAGACTCAGAGAAGGTCAGAGTCTGTGTCCAGCTCCCTACTCACTCAGAAGCTCATCACAGAAGATCTGGGTAAAAATGAGGATCAGGTGAAGCCCAAGGACAGGATGGGATGGCCCGGCAGGAGCAGTTCCTGTCTGCCTTGTCCCCTCCTCAGCTTGCATCTCGGTCCCTTGCTTCTTTCCCTCATCACTGCTAACTCTGAGGCTGCCACCTCAGTTAGTCCCTGGGATGCCTGACTAAGAGAAATGTGAAGGTGTCTAAAACTGTGCCCGTATGGGCCCTGCCCAAACAGGAAGGCAATGAGCAACTGTGGGCTGCGCACCAGTGTGGGGCCAGCACCTCAGCCTTGTGGTGGCTGCACCAACGGAAGTCACAACTGCAGGCTGGTTGGTCTCTGTCTTATCACGCAGCAGCGGGAATCCCCAGCTGTCTGCTGCCCTGGCCCTCACAACTGGAGATGCTGGTGCCTGTGAGGCTGGTGAATGTCATTTTGATCCTTAGCATGATTCCCAAGTATTTCCTTAAGTGATAAATTGGTTTTTAAGAATATGCAATCTTTCATAAGACCAGGAGTACTAAATCGCAAAACTATGCAAAGACCCAACAAGGAAAGGAAGGTACAGACCAATATCTCTCAGGGACACAGATGCAAACATCTCAACAACGTACTAGCAGCTAGAAGCCAGCAACAAATAAAAACAATGATCTGCTGTGACCCGGTGGATTTGCCCCACTGTGAACACAAGATTAGTTGAGTATGTGAAAATCAATAGGTAATACATCACATCAGTAGAATAAACTAAAAATCACATCTTGTCATCTCAGTGTATGGGGGAAAAGTGCTTAAGAAAAACCCCAGTATCTTTTCATGGTAAAAATATTCAATGAACTACTAGTAGTAGGGAACTTTTCCCATCTGATAAAGGAGCTCTCTGAAAACCCCACAGCTAACATCGTATTTCGTGGTGAAAGACTGGCTATTCACCCCCAGAATCATGAAAAAGAGACCAGCATGTCCATTCACATCCTCAGTGTCTGTCTTAGCCTTTTACTTGTTTGTTTCATTGTTGGGACAAAAATACATGATACTCCCAAGTTAAAGAAGAAGAGATTTGGAGGGGTTTTTTGTTTTTGTTTTTTTAAAGAGAATAAAATGCCAGGCATTGGTGGTACCTACCTGTCATCCCAGTACTCGGGAAGCTGAAGCAGGAGGATCCTTGCAAGTTCAAGACCATCATGGGCTACAAAGTGAGCTCATGACCAGCCTGAACTGCATAGTAAGGCCCTGTTGTTAAAAAAAAATAAAGAAAATAAAACAGAATAAATACCCAGTGCTGATTCCATAATGTCATGATGTGAAGTCCAGCAAAACTATCACTTTTCATTCAAAGTGATCTTAGCTTGCTTTGCCTTGTTTAAGTTCAACACACATTAAGGTATGGACAGCTGTTTTGAGAAGAATGAGAGACACTATGACAGCCATTCTTGGCTTCCCTAATGTCTGGTCTTGAAGACTTGAAAT